>JAFELO010000014.1:511296-651767 GCA_017140195.1 Eumaeus atala | reverse complement strand
AATTGAACACATTGATAACAAAGTCGTGTGAGATAGATAACATAGTTTGGCAGTGACGACTGTTCTCATAACAAACAGAACGAATTGAACACATTGCAAATTCGCGTGAGATAGATAACATAGTTTGGCAGTGACGACTGTTCTCATAACAAACTGAACGAATTGAACACATTGATAACAAAGTCGCGTGAGATAGATAACATAGTTTGGCAGTGACGACTGTTCTCATAACAAACTGAACGAATTGAACACATTGATAACAAATTCGCGTGAGATAGATAACATAGTTTGGCAGTGACGACTGTTCTCATAACAAACTGAACGAATTGAACACATTGATAACAAAGTCGCGTGAGATAGATAACATAGTTTGGCAGTGACGACTGTTCTCATAACAAACTGAACGAATTGAACACATTGATAACAATCATCGTCATCATGCTCACGATCAAACTGACAATCATTGCGAAATAATTCCCAATTATTAGATGTTTTTTGCTATTTGTAGCGAATTTTGAAGTACTTTGTTGTTAATAAAACGAAAAGTGCTTAAAGATTTAAGCTATGTCAAAGACTTTGCTCTATTGGAAAGTAATAACTTTAACAATTAAAATATTACGTCGCTCAATTTGATACGATTGCCTAGTTATTACTTTTCAACGATAAGCGAACAAGGAACCAGGTAAACTAGTTATAATGTTAATCAAAGTTTTATGAAGTTTTTTAGCTGCTTGGAGCCAAAGGAACTAGTTGTATAAGCAAACTATTTTGTTATAAGCTAATATTAATTTAAAATACATTTAAGTTAAATTGTCGAGTCATATTATTGATGTTATAAAATGTGCCTGGGATAACTAGGTATGAAATTTGTAAAGTAATAATTGTCCCTCCCGGACGAGCATTACAGCATTTTTTCAATAATATAATTGTAATTTGCCAAATTTTAGTACCTACTTGTCGTTATAGTAGGAACAGAAAACAGCATCTGTGAAAATGTTGACTGTCTAGGTGTCACGATTCATGAAATACCTACAGCCTCGAGACAAACAGGCGGACAAGGCATTCGCTTTTACCCTTTGGGTACGAAACCCTAAAAATCTGGCATAGCATTAATAAACATTTGTTTACGTCATATATAATTAATTTATACATTTAATTTAATTACTGTATAACCTAGATATCCCAATATCTAATTTTCTTAATTAAGTTAATGTGTAAAGTCAATTTTGAAGTGACACTTAAGGTGTAACACTGGAATGGTTTAATAATTTAATGAGATAACCGGTGTATATCATTACGGTGACTACTGGCTAGGTGTAACATAGCTCTAAATATCACCTAAGTGCATAAATTAACTTATTTGCGGTATCACTATTGATTTCTTATTGTTAATTTTCTAACACTGTCGCATATACAAAAGAGAGAAGAAAATAGTGGCATCGTCGTTTTTTGCGTTTAAATATTTACTATTTTATGTAGATAACATTTTTGAGAGTATATTTTATTGAAGATCGACAAAAATTATTTTGAATCATTATTTATTAAAATGGTTTTGTTTCTAAATTGCTATATGTGTTCACGTCTTGTGTATTTTCAAGCCCGAAATTGGCATATTTTCAAAATGTTTGAATTTCAAATGTCAGCTGTATTTAAAAACGCCAGCGCGTTTGACTTTTTAAATTATCATCATACGAATAGGGGCCCTGGCTCGAAGCGTCAACTAAGATAACACATTATCCCGAATTCGTATTTTATTTCATACGTGTAAAACTGGCACATTTTTGTAACCTATACTTTTTAAGATTGAAGAATCATAAGTCTATGGGATAGCGCTTTCATATTACTATAATTCGCCATTACGTTAATTATGTTAATTTTATGAAAAACGTAATTGGGATGATGATACTTTTAACCGGTTGCAGGCGGAAAATATGTTTTTGCAAAACATAGTCAACTTAAAAGAATATATCCACATAGATAGATATCATTCACTTGAAACTTATTAGAATTATTTTAAATAACATAACGTGTCAGGTCTTGTATTTTAAGATTGTAACACATGGTATCGTTGCAGGCAGGGGCGGTTCCACAAATTCGTGGTAACACTGTCGTTTATCGCGACCCGAAGCGGCCTGCTTAAGTGGACGGACAACTTCAACAGCACCAGATCCAGTGAATCAACCGAGCCGTAAGTTACACTTACATTTTTAGTCTTTTTTTTTCCTATTTACAAGTTCAAGTATCATCCCTAGTAGTCTAATCCTGGCCACAATCTACCTTAGTATACTTGGAAGGCGCTCAACGCACTCCAGACTCAAGTATACCTCTGCAAACACAACATGAAGCGGCCTCTCTCGATGCGAATGTGGAACTTTCACCCCGTCCACGAATCATCTACTCCGGTGCATCCACCGGGCACAAACCCTTGCACATTAGACTACCTTCTAGCGGCTAACGATACTGATAGAGGTGTGCTACAGTTCTGGTCTGGTAGAAATCCTTACCGGAAAAGAAGAAGTTCCAAGTGTCAATTTCAATTTTAGGAGTAGGTTATTTCGTCATTTGGTATCATAGTAGTAATTATGAAAGATATTTGAAGTGATGCCCCACTAGGTTCTTCTTAGTGCGAGGCCGTAGGAGAGGGGAGACACCCCTTACCTAAGCCAAGCTACGTCGCTGATTGAGTATGTTAATAATGTTGTATATTCATTTGCCTACATTATTTTCCAGACACTTCAGCGAGAAATACGCCCGCGCGTACGACTCGGAGTGGTACCGTCGCGCGGTGGAACACCACGCCATAGAGCCGGAGAGCTTCGTGTTCTCAGTACCGTTCCGCGACGGCGCGGAGGAATTCCCCGGCCAGCCGCCGCTCGTGATGGCCACGCACGCCGTGTTCGTGGAGTCGCGGGGACACCGCGCGCCCGCCGCTGTCGTGGGGTTACACTTCCAGTTAGATTCGCTGGCCAAACACTTCTTGAATGTCACTTCTACGGTGAGATGTAATTTTAGAGTAGCTTAAAAGGCAGTTTTCCTGTATATTTGCGAAACTGAGACCAGAAACCAGCAAGGTACCTTACGCTGAGAGTCACTTCCAGTTTGACTCATTGGCACATCACTACTTGAATGTCACATCTACAGTCGGTTATTAGCTATAATTGACCATAGAATTAAAGCTTTGTACGCTTCTTTGCTGCATAACAGATGGGATCACTTAAGTTGGCAGCATGTTTTTGAAATGAAGTCTCTTTATATACTTTACGCTTTTTCCACCACGAAAAATCGTTACAGGCTAAACGATACTTCACTGGCAAGTTCCTTGGCCTTGAATGTTCCTTATACTACTGTACACTTCTCCGATGAAGTTAAAAATTCTAGTATGAGTCCCTGCACACGTTTCAATCATATCTTTTTCGTAGTCTACTTTGTGTGGTCACAAATTAAAGTCTTTTTGTATTTTTCTCACAAAGAAAAACTCATTTAGCTGAGCCTAACTTCCTAGACCAACAAATGACCTCTCTTTCACTTAACCTCGGGTGTAACTAAAAAATATAAAAATACCTAAGGGTCTGATCCAGCTGGTGTTATTGGTGTAACACTTCTTGAGTGTCAATTCTACAGTGAATGTGTGAATGAAAAACATTTCCACTCAAACGGGTCAAGAAGTTACGTAAGTTCATTCTGTCCATTCATTCTACAGTGAGAGGTGGAAGTGATCACGTTCTATGCCAAAATCTGTTCTGTCCCGATACTTCTCTTATGGATGAGAGTTTACCTGCAACATCTCCGGGAACTGTATCTCTATATCTGACTGTCAAAAGCTATCAGGATTATCCATTATTTCTTTATCTCTGCTACGACAATCGGTTCATGTTACAGACTTTGTTTCTCTGTGTTTTTATAGCATTTGATAAATTCACTACTAAATATGTTTCCAGTGCACCTCTGGTAGCGTCTGCAAGAAGACTTGCGCTGGGGACGAACTGGACTGTTACATACTAGATGACAATGGTTTCATCATCCTGTCAGAGGACGTGGCACAAACCGGAAGGTTCTTTGGACAAGTCGACGGAACGATTATGGACTCGCTGGTTCAAGACAAGATTTATAAGAAAGTGACCGTACACGATCATCAGGGCAGATGCCCAGATTCCCGTAGCCCATTCAGTGGTGATGGCAGCAAGTTGGCACCGCTGCGACCGTTCTCCTGGCTTGGGGGATATCTCACCAACTTACTGGCGGTTTGGTATCCCTTGTGGAACTCTGTGGTGGCACGTGCTGCTCACACTTACGCCGAGGATGAAGCTGGTAAGGCGTTTGTGGACATTGCTAAATTGAATCTGTATTAGTTATACTTAGCTCTTAGTGTATTCTACGTTTGATAATATTACATTTTTCATATTTTAAGAAATTCTTACTTACAAAAAGTTGTATTTTGATACATGTAACCTTGGGTATTAAATTATGTACGGGGAGTTACAATCGATGCCAAAACACGCTAAACAATCCAGAACTAAAAGTCTGATTAACGGCCTAGAATAGTCTTTATGATTCATTGGAGAAGATATAAACCGAAATATAATGAAAGCCGTAATTTAATTAGTATTGAATCTAATTTAGGCGGTGCTTTACAGGAGTGCTTTCATTTTTGCAAATCTAGATGTATTCAACAAGGGAGATGTTAGGGAAACGCATCTGTATTCTTTTGATGTGCACATGTTTATGAACATCCGTAGTCACCAAAAGGCTTCGATAGGGTCGTTTAACCCTTTAGGCAATAAGAAACGACGTGATTTCAGACTACGAAGACTATGAAGGTGAAGATTTGGAGCACGAAGAGGACACTCACAGAGAGCAGGGAACATACGAGATCATTATAGCGGACTCGGCGGGCACGGAGAGAATACACGAGGCGCCGGTGGCGACCCCAGGGGCTCCGCCGCCGCCTCGTGAGCCTCCACGCGATGCGGCACGCTCTGCGGCCGTGCGTCCCTGCGACACAAGCGCCGAGCTCTTCACGCTGCAGTCTACAAGGCTCAACGCCGCTCAGCCGCTCAAGGGAAAGCTGACTAACTGTCATAACTCAGGATGTGAAAGGTGAGGCCGGGATTAACACTTCTCATCTACACCATAAATGGCGTTACTTAAAATACCACGCTGCGAATTGACGATAGAGTGGCACCATAAATTAGGAATATATCCTGTAGGCAATTCATGAAAACGGTCGAGTTAATAAGTGTAACGTAAGTGTAATATTCATATCAGTAGAAAAGTGGGCGTATTTGCCGTCGCCGCATATCTAAGCGCTAGGGCAACTCGCTGGCTAGCTTTATTTCCTTTGAACATATCCACCTTCTCATTCGTCTCTATAACACGCTCATTGTCGGTCTTAGGCCATTCAGCGTGCAAAAGATCCCGCATAGCAACCTGATCCTGCTCGTCGTGGACACACTGTGTCCATGCGGCGCCAAGAGGCTCGACGTGCGCGCACGCGAGGCGCCACCACGCGTCTGCCGCGCACGTTCTCCCGCTCGCACCCGCCGCGCGCGCCCTCATCATTGCGTCTCATACCACCCGGAGGTACCGAAAACACTAGTAGCAAATGAAAGGTAGAAAACTTAGGATAGCATGTCTGCTATGGCGCATACTGAGCCTGTGCCAAGCGGCTCGACGGCGAGGTTACATGTGCGTGTCTACTGCGCACGCTACCTTCGCATTCCCTTCTGTAACAGTCTACGTACTGACAATATATTTTAATGGCACACGAAACAGAATGACTTCTATCTCTATTTCCGATTGCTTATAAATACTATTGTCAGACTTATCTATGTTGCAATTATTCCAGGAGATCGAGATTCAATCGTGTGGTCGGGGTGGTCGTTCGCAGCCCCCATTGGGCCCCCTGGCGCTGCTAGCGGCGGCGCTGGTCCTGACCGTGTCCACGTGACTGTCCTGTCGTTAACTCTCATCGTTCGAGCTGCGGCCTATCGGTGTCGGCCGATCGAAGCTTCTCCGCCATATCGACTCCCATATCATAAATAATTTTAACCATATCGCTGTAACTGCGGAAGCTTCGTGGCTCCAGGTGTTCGTAAGATATGTTCGGACCGTTCGTAGTGAACTATAAGTATTGTGAATGTATTGTGGTGCAAACTTTACGCCAATTTTAAAAGTATTCCCTTATAGGTATATGGTAACGTCTTTTGATCTGCATTTATTTTATTGTGGGACACGTGTATTGGGCGGTCTCCCGAACCGTTGAATTTGAATTAGGGTGATTGAACTTAAAGTTTTGATGATTTTACTGACTGAAGTTTTGGTCCGACCAAGTGAACTTTTGAACTTGTTTTAAGGTGGGATAAATTTGAAATAGGCTAAGTCTTACAAGTTTTCTCTCGTCTTTGTTGGCAATCATGTAACGGCGGAGAAAGGCGAAAATAGTGTAAGCGCGTTGTGCTGAGTTTCGATGTTAGAAAATTCCGTAGTTATCCAGCCATGTTTCTTAAAGCAGATGTTATTGAATAAATTGATCGCGGAGTTTATTAATTCTTAGTCCAGTATTTGACCAGATATATAGAGAAATATTTGGTGACAATGGAGAATTAAATTGACGAGTATGCGCTGAATTCATATAGGTAGGTAAAAGGATATATGGTTAAACTTCATTGAGAATATTCACAAACTCGAAAGATCTTATAAATTTAATAAATTATAGCTAATGTTAATAATTATTAAAGTAATTAATTAAAAATGTTTTAATTCATTTTTAGAAAAATTTACCTACGTTAAATTCGAATTGATTTTTTTATAATAGTACACATAGAGCGGCCCGAGCTGTGTGAAGTTAGTTGATTAACAGTGGTAAGAAGCAGTCTGACGCCACTTCATATCAGCGTTTATTTCTTTGTCGATGACGGATAAATCAATACTTATAGACTATTATTACTGTAAATAAGAGATTGATTTGTAGATTATTTATTTGCTGAATTTTTGTGTGCCTACTTAAATAATAGTTGTTACTTAAATCGTCGCCACAAAATCATCGATGTAACAATTGTGAATATTTTACTATAAAACAATTAAAAACATCTTTTAATTGAACATATTTTTGATCTCGCTTTAGAAGTATAAATCATTACGTTTTTCGGGCCTACGTACGTACAAACGTACATTTACATATTGTACATTTACTTGTAGTCTTTACAATGTTGGTCATCGATGCGTTTCTTTGGCGACTTTATACATTAGAAATTTTCTCGCCTAATAACATTTGAATGTTATACTTGGAGACCTATAGAAAATGTCATTTTCATTGTAAATATTATCCTATAAAGGCCTATTAATTAAAGTATGGGTGTTGCTATGTTAAAGGTTGATGTATGTTCTATTTTATGATGAAAAACTTCTTGTAACGTTACTCGAGAAAAGTTATTCAACATTGCTATATTTTTAAAAAAACATTCGTGGTGTAGCCATTTTTTAAGGGGTAATATGCTAGTACATTACATAACCATTTGACACGTAATAGTCTAGTTATAAGCATGTTCGACTACAGACGTGTGACATCCTTGGGCCATAAAGTATTTTTTTTCTAGCAAAAGTCCGGAGACAGCAAGTGGAAGTGTTTCAGCCCTGTGCCTCGGAGAGCTCGCTGAGCCGTCGGTCCTGCACATGATCTGCCCGGTCGTGTCGGACCATCCTGTTGGAATAGGAGAATGAGGGAATAGATAGTGCACTTGCGCCTGCGAACACATGTGCACTACAACATGCCCTGGTAACGCGGATGGCTAGTTTCAAAATTGATGACATTCGTGTGCAAAATTCCGCTAGGGCGGAATTAATATTATTTAGCACTGTCGCTGTCCCAGGGCATTGGTAAACACCATCAGAATACTCACGTTTCCTTTGTCCGCCAAAACTGCAAAATTAAATCAAATGCTGAATAAGTTCTCTCGAAATTTCATTAATTAAATATTGAAGTTTATAAATCTATATTGTACTAGCTCATAATATATAACAATCGACTACATGTAAAGCGAATGTATATGTACCATAAATGTTACCTAGTTACTTATCGAACGATATAGCGAATATATTGCGTATCGAGTTTGCCGTTGTCCGAGCAACACATTACATTGAAACAGTACAAAGATGCCCACACGCTCCTCACGTCATGTGCCAAATCACAGATTATAATAGACCACAGACTATCGGAAACTTTCTCCATGGACAAAGGCAGGCACGATGTTGAAGTTACAAATTGAACACAGTAGCCTTTTCAATTGGATCGATAGAATTTTTGCATTCAGTAATGACAATACAATCAATTTTACATTTTCGAGGGACAATATAACGATTTTTTTTTTAGTACCCACTTCACTTTAAGCCGGACATATATACAGAAGCCCAGGTAATATGTATTGAAGGATATCACTTGAACAAAACGAATAATCGAAAAGAGAAGAAGTTTTCTACTTTAAATGAAGCTACTCACTTCATTATAATTTTGAATTTTATAGTAAAAAAAAAACGGTAGGTAAAATATATCCGAAAATAAGAAATTAGATGGAAAAAATATACTGGGTAGAGACGAGAGGAGAGAGTAGTTAACGCGAATAAGTTTTAATTTTCAAAAGCTACATGAAAGTGTCTATATAATCTGTTACTATACCTATGTATAGTTACTGATTTACAGAAGAAAACAACATCACAGGGGCTACTGTGTTCACAGATACATAATCCATAACATTTCATAATCACTCGTCATAAATTGTTGGGACGCTTTTGAGATGTTGTACATTTTGTATATTATACAGTAAGGATGTAAGGCGTAACAGTTTCACGGGGATGAGGCGGACGACCGTATTGAATGTGCTTCTTGTAAGCGTCGAGTCTTCCACAACAGTCGGACGCCACGGCTGTAGTATTAAACTTAAGTATTAAACGATAATAATAGAATATACCTACATATACAGCACAGAACGAGCTCGGCTCGTGCTGGACCGCACTGCGACATTTAGTTCTACTGTTAACCACAGACACAAAACAAATACCTCGTTTAGTTACGCAGATAGCTAGATAAAATTGAGTAGATTCGTTTCGCGTTTTGTTATTGGACATATCAACACAGGCACCAAATGAGACTGTAGCGTAAGTGGATTATTAAAAATTCTTCTGTTCCATTTAGCGGAGATGGCCTTTTCGTAAATAGATGATTTCTTTTGTAGACGTCGCTAATATTTACAAAGTATTAAGTGTATACACATTTTTATATATTTTTAAATAAACAATAAAGCTGTTCGTTTTGTGATCACCTGATGTCCGGAACATCGTCCGTCTGTCAGTGGTTCCCAATTAGTTAGAGGGTAAACATCACAACCATCGTCATGATACGGGTGACGAAAATGAAACTGTTCAGTTCGCAGAGAGAAGCATGGACACTTTGACACACCAATCAAACTGATGTCATTCGTCATTACAATAAAAATTTTTGGGGTCCTGCGCTAAATATTACGACGGTATGAAATGTATACTTAAGTATGGAAACCATAGAAATAATATAGACAGAGAGGGGAAGCCATAAGTAGATATCATGGTGTCAGCGAGTGGCCGTTTTGTCGTCTCTATTAATAGAGAATGAAGATGAGATTGCATTACTATATTTGTCTGTATAATCTCGCATGCGCAATGCATGGAGAGGAATGAATAAAAAAGAGGGACACACAGTAAAACACATTTGTCTTCTGTGTCAACTAAGACGGGCGTGTTTTAGACCGGTTTCCCCGCTCTCTATGTTCAAAATGCGCGCCCTTTTTTAATTTAGACATTAAAACCAGTAAAAATGGAAGAATGACACTGTAATTGCGCGTTATCTAGTTGCTAGATAATAGTATAAATATTATTACCAGAAAAGTGCCCGATTCAGCTACTAGTTATCGCGAGTTCATACAAAACGCACAGTCCCTACGTGGATGACAGTATTATTTTTGTTTTCATTCGTATAAGTGGGCACGCAAATTCCGACAAGTGGTCCGCCAGCTTGATATATTTCTCAGAACGTACGTACAGAAAACTAATTGTGAACCACTGGCCTGTGTATGCTAATTTCGATATTGGACAGGTTCCCTTGGCCTGTTCGGGTGGTAATAGTTTACGTCGTATCTTATTACACATAAGCTGTACGTAAAACAGTGATCTCCAAGTGTATGCCATTTCACTTTATCTAACAATATATACAAAATTTTACAAGTCGTTATACTTTTTAATTCTATCGGCCACGAGTAAAAGCTTATAGGAATAGATATCTAAATTTATACAGTTTTGCGAGTGGCAAATTTCGATGTTGCTGTTTTGAATTTCTTTTCTTACACTTTGAAATTTTTAAAGTATAGTTGTTGTATTGTATATTCGGGCACAGCCGACTGTGAACATGGTTCTCTAGCGTAATTCTAGTAAATACTGTTCTTTTTGTTACTCGCCAGTTCATGCTATAGGTAACCAGTATTAAAAAATAAAAGTTCTCTTATAACATTTTTGATGCTTTATTATTGAAGTGCCTCCTTCCTGCGCATGCTTGACTTGGGGAGTCAAGTGTGTGACGAGAGAATTACGAGAAAGAGTCCAACGCGAACGGACAGCGAGATATAAGTTAGTGATGATAGAAAGAGAGAGTTACACTGAATTTGTGAGGGAGATATATATTTCTGAAGGTAGAGAGAGTTACATGGAATTTGAGAAGGAGTTAAGTGAATTTGGGATAGACATATTACTTATGTGTCTATCCCAAATTTCACTTAAGCTTAAGTGAAGATAAGAAGTCAGCGAGTTAAGTCTCATGTATTACTGTTGGGGATAAAGTGAGAGGAGCTAGCACACATTCTGTATCTCTCGTGGCCAGTTACAGTTCATTTAACTAAGGAACATCGGCCGTGTGGTACACACACACGTATTTTTAAAGTTCCACTAATGTTACAATATGCGAGCCCAGCATTTAACATTTCTAGTAACCAAAGAGAAGTGTTTTTTTTAATCAGTTTTCTTCAAGGCTCATAGCAGTAGCAGTAAATCATAAACAATCACCAACCGCAGTCTATTAACATTTGAATTGCATGTCTCGTTTTCAATGATTATTTAGACTCGAGGGCCTCATGTGAGATACATGCGGCACACCCAGGGATGGTTCAATGAGGTCGTCATCAACCTACCATTCGGATTGTAGTCCCCCGGTTGGCTTCACAACCAACTTACTCGCTGCACTCACACTGGAGGGGAGGAGGGAAGGAAGGCCACATCTGCATTGTTATGCAGATGTGAACAATTGTATGTTCATATTTGTGACGTTTGCCCCTGTAGTGTGTGTGTCTGTATGTCATCTAATACATAGTCACCGCACGGTAATGAAGTGTCATGTACAACACAGTGTTGTACGCGCTCGTTTCAATGACGGCGACGGACGAGGGCGGACGTGCAATGAGGGAGCCGATATCTGACTGTCAGGCCCTCATAGACTATAAAAAGTAAGGTAGGAAGAAGAGTTAAAGGCTAGTTTGTGTGATAGATATATATTAGATTACATGTATAGACTGGCGGCGAACACGATATCCCTCTTGAGCAGTTTGATCGCCTCGCTGAACTTGGTCTCGAGATCCGTGTTGCCGATGTTCTTGGCTGCCTGGCACAGCTGGCGCAGCACCTCCTCCAGCCGCCGCATGCACCGGATTATTGATCCTGGGGGTACCACCAGGAACATTACGAATAATATAATCTTCAAAAGGTAAGTCTTAAGCTGTTTGTCTCTGTGTGATCGATTTTCCTAAAATCTACTGAACGAATTATATAAAAATCTTGTGTCTCGATCTTTGTGGTCCAATCTGCGGCACTTTGTGACTACATGACATGTTCACATCACGTGAGCATGCAGTAGGCGTCTATATCTATTCTACTTTCGATCAGATAAAAAGATGACTTCCCCTCTAGTCGAAAGTAGATATGAAGTCATTTTTTACTTTAAAAACTAGCAACAACAATGTTTAGGGTAATTATAACGAAAGTCCATATACAATCATTGATTTCAAGTTTAAAGCTTAATTAAATCACCACACTATGCTTTGAAATTTTTATGTGCTGTGTTTTATATTGATTTCTTTTATTAGCGAGATTCCCACTGTCCTTTTGGAGTCACTACTTTTATAAGGTAATGGAAATTTCAGGAACATTTAGTCAATCAGAACACCAGACTTGTGACCAGCACCCGACCTCATTATTGGCAACACCTGACTAAAAGTGGTATCGGCAGATGGTTCGCCAAAAACCTATACACAACCTACGCAATATATTGAGTTAATGTGTACCTTCAAAGACATCAGTCATTTTGCAGATTTGCAAGAAGGAGGCGCCCTTCGCCCACGCTAGCACTACGTCCATGAGCGTGGACTTGAACTTGCCCACATATTCATCTTCATCCAACTCCATTTTACAGTCTATTGACACTTTGGCGATACGACGGGCGTATTCCTGTTCAAATAAGAAAATATGTTTATGTATACATATAATTAACATCTTTGCCATATGAATAATATGTAATTAAATTTTAATATTTAAAATAAAAAAGAAAGACGAAGAATAATTGTTTTTAAGTATTTTTATCGTTTTTTCATTTATTACTAACAATTTATGGGCTCTATATATTGAAATGTTTTTAAATGTGTTTAAATGTTGAGTGAACCAATCAAGTGTATATACATTTTATTGGTTCACTCAACATTTTCAGATTTGCGACAGTATTGAGTGAGTACTACATGACTGTGTCGTTTACTATCTGCTTTGCAGTAGTTGTACTCACTTGTAACTGCCGCAGCACACCGCGCAGTTCCTCGCCCGCTGATGAAGACTGAAAAAAATAGAAAACAAAAAAAATGATTCGATAAAAAATATTATGGTTTTTTTAGCTCAAAAATAAGCGGAATCGTAAAAATGTAACTTATTTCTTACATTATTTTTTAATTTCTGAGATTATTTTTTAATTTCTGACATTATTTTTTAATTTCTGACATTATTTTCTTTTTCCATGTTATTTCCTTCCTTGTAACATTCTTTTTTCCCTTCTAACACAACGTAAGTTACAGTCCTACACAGCAGTGTATAAGATTGCGTTTACATTACGCTCGACCCTTTAATAGTCAGATAGGTTATTAAGGGTGTTTCTAGCCCCGCGCTGGTTGTCTAACACTGCAAGTACCTGCGAGGAGTTCTCGTCGCACACGAAGCAGCTGACGAGGGCGGCGCTCTGCTCGGGCGACAGCGTGTTGAACACGCCGTTAAAGATCAACTCCGTGAGCAACAACTCGTCCGCACTGTACAAACACAAACATACGACTGCTTTAGACCACACGACAGAAGTCAAATTTGATTAGTTAGAAACGTAACTGTCTGTGAAAGAAAGAAAATATTTTTAAGCCTATCTCTCTTGCCCCTACACTAATTAACGTACCATAATTAACTCGGCCACTATCTCTCTCTCTATCTTTACTGACATATCTCCCACGTAACTTCCGTGTAACCCTCTTTCTTTCTATGTTAACTGACTTAAATCTCCCTCTAAACTTCCGTTAGCTTCGTTTTCGTAACGCTGCAGTCACCCATTCACCGGTTTACTGTCCATTTCAAGATTGCGTAAAGAAGTTTTACTTCAATTCAATACACAATTTTTTTTTACATATTCCCTAAACAATACACAATTTTCTTTTACAATTTCTCTGCTGGACATAGGCCTCTCTCAATGAACGGCAAAACGACTGATCTCATGCTACTCGCATCCATCCCGGACCAACTACTGACCGGACCGGAGATCGTCTTCCCACGTGATGAACGTTCGACCAACGCTTCATTATCCTAAACGCGGCCTCCACCCCAGAAACTTACCGGCCCATCTGCCGGCTGTTCTTCTGAGTGCGTGACCAGCCCATTGCCACCTCAGCGAGAAATCTTCTTCACTTTGTATATACAAAAAAATCTAACAGTTGCATCCTGATTTTTTTTGATGAGCATATACTGCATGGACCTGTTACACATTTCTTTTCAGTTTGCGGCGGCGTATCCGTGGGCGAGAGACACCTACCGAGTCATGCCGACATAATATCTTTGCAACTGCCAATGCTCACGTCGCTTTCGCTCACCTGCTGAGTTCGCACGCGATCCTGCCCTTGAGCTCGATGACGTCAGCGAGCGTGCAGTAGCCCAGCCGCCGCAGGACTCTCTTCCGCTTCTTCAGCTCGTCCATCTGCAGTATGCTCTTCGCCTTCTTGAGCTCTTCCCTGGCCAGGTGCAGCTCCTCGTACAGCTCCTGTTTCCTCTCGAAGGCCGCGGTGAGCGCAGTTCGGTTCTTGTCCTTGTGTAAGGGGTGTGCGTATAATCTACAACCATAGATTGCATTTTATAATCATAACATTATTTTGGAGGTATTCCCGGACTCAGTCAAATGGAGTTCAGCTGAGTAAGAAGGAGAGGAGGTTGTGTATAATCAGTACTTTTTAATAGTATAGGGGGTCAAAAGAGGAACAGGCCCTTTCACCAATACCCGTGGACATCCGCATAATTGTTGTCGTGCAATTGACGCGTTGCCCTTCTTTCCTCCTCTTCACCAATGGAGCAACCGGTTAGTCACAAACCGCACGATTCGCGACAGCATGTCGGTGTCATGTGGCAACGACCCGGTAGTGGCCCAATTGCGCTGCAATGCAGCATGGCACTACTTGCTAAAATGTGCCTACAGTAACTAATATATACAACGCCGTTCTTTACAAATAGGACGTTAAAACCTATGTATATAGAAGTAGAACCGATGTATCAACAAAAAGCCGACGCCACCGTACCTAGAAACTTCGTGTTTGGCACAGGGCTTCCTCTCATGATATGAGCGAAGACTAAGAAAAGATTTTTTCCTTTTTAGTTTATATAGAATTGTCTTCATGCTGGACTTACAAGTATAAGATAAACGAATAGATAGGGAGTTACGCGGAGAAACCGCGGGCGCTGCTAGTTAAGCCACATAACTATTATGTAGATCAGATAGGTAGTAAGTAATGAGCATATCCTTGGTAGCTTAAATCTAGTTGTTTATCTTATAATAGTCTTACGTAATACTTAGTGGTAAAAACAGCGTCTTTACACTAAGTCTGATTAGGTGACTAGCAACGAATATATATATTTTAAGGCAACCTAGAACTTTACACATGTATGCTTATTACAAAACAAAGTCCCCATAACTTTAATAAAGGCTTTATCGTACGTGGTCGGTTTTCTGAAAATCCACAGAACGCATTTTCATGCGGTGTTAACCAATTTATAGAGGGAATCCCTATGAAGGTTTTAATGTATAATTTAATCACAGGCGAAGCCGGGCGGATCGCTAGTAAAATATAAAAGACAATGAAATAAAAACCTTTCTTCGAACACTTTGATTTTCTCCACACATTCCTTGAACGCCGGATCTTCTATCTTCATATCTTTTATAGGATTCAAGAGGGGCGGTCCCTTCGGGAAGCGTTTCTTGACCTCGTTGATGGTCTTGAGGACGGACTTGCGGTTGTCCGCTGGCCTCAGGTCCTTGGGATAGTACACCCGGAGCGAGCTGATCTGATATATGAGCGTGTGGAGAACTGGCACCACTTCCACGTCGCCCTCCTGAGGAGTAGCAATCAACGTTACGTTGGTACGTTACGTTACGCCGGCTCAGTACGTAACATGGCGGTTAGTACGCGTGTTACGCCAGAGGTCGCGGGTTCGAATCCCGCCTAGGTCATGGATGTTTATGTGTGTATTATATGTACTTCTATAGTAAAAATCTTAAATATATAATATTTCTTAAATCTATAAAAAAATATGAAATATATTTATTTCCCTTGCTTAGTGCCTGTAACACAAGTCCTTACGGTACTTAGCACAGGGCTAGGCTATGTGGTGTGATAAGTCCACAAAAAAAATACAACTACGATTATTAAAGGAAAACTTCTTCACGCATGCTGAACAAGTTGAGAGGGAGACGTTTTGTGTATTATTCTAAGAGCAAGAGAGATGCGAGCACGCATTTTCTTTGTTAAATTATCTCAAAGTCATTTACGTTCCGCATAACTAAGGAAGTTTTGCTTCGGTTGTGTGGTGAGACCACTGGTATTCTTTTTCTTTTCTTTTTAAACAGATAATCAGTGGGTCCCCGTTAATGTGAAGGCTCGTACCTACAAAGTGTTAGGGACAAAAATAACTTTCCTGTTTTGTTACAATATAACTACTTTTACGGATTTTATCGCGGTTTATTTAATTATTTAACTAGACCGACGTTCATAAGCTTACAGCAACCGTGGTCACGGATGGTCCACAAGTAACGCTTCTGAAAGATCGGGCTAGTGAAATAACGAAATAAACCGCGACAAAATCATACACGTAAGTCATAGATATTGCTACTTTGTGTGGCCAGAGCCATAAAGAGCTACAAGTGTAACAGCGTCCGGCAGCAGAGGCTTAGCTAGTATGCAAGAAAATAAGGGAAGGGCAGTCCACGCAATTATGAAGTACCAATTTCCACTAATACATGATGTTGTAACTTGTCAGTTAAGTAATACGATAACCAAGACTATAATGAATTAACCCACGAAAGCACTTTGAACGTTAATCCTAGATTGTAATCCCAACTGTTAGGGTTACTATCTCCTTCCCTACCGCTAGCCTCTGTGATTAACGCTCACCTCTCCAGCGAGGCACGGCACGTTGGTCTCCAGCTGGTCGGGCGTGGGTCTTCTCACGTGCAGCAGTATGTCCACGATGATGGTCGGCTCGGCGGTCAGCGGATTCGCCTCCTCCGGTCTCTTGCCTTTGCCCATCTTGTGCCGGAAGTTCACGATGATGCCCCAGTCGTATTCGTATTTCTCTGTCTTCACCTGATGTACAAACACAATCAGTTGCCGAGGCAAACTTTTTGAACGTACTGTTCTGCCGCCAGAAGTAATAACGCTTTACTTTAAAATCGTATGAGCATAGTCTGTTTGATTAGTATGCGAGTGGATAATGACATGGAATAAGTATAGTCAACTTGGCTCGACTGTCCGTCCTAGTTTTCTTCTTTTTTCATCGACCTCTACATCACATTACGCGCCTTTAAATGGACGCCAAGAGTGACCATATAAATTTGCGGTTGTAGTTACTCCGTAAGAGCGAACATGACTCTGTAGTGAAAGGTGCGCACGTGGGCGACGGGTGGTACGCTCGATAGTTATTACACACGATTGCCTAACATTTTGTTCATATTGCCTGAATCTTTTAATACGGTTCAATTAAATATACTTTGTTTTACAAAAATACAGGATACATGATTTCATACTGACCTGTAAATCTAAAGCATCCATGATAGTACATGAACATTTTTTTAAAGTCAACCTTACTTGAATGATTTTAAGTTATTTTTATGAAGTACGTAATTTGACAAATGTACATCTTTTTTATGGATGGTTTTGAGACTGTGTAAGATACACAGCCCCAATTATAGTTTATTTTATTAGTATTTTTGTGAACTGTTAGAGCGAGACTAGGTTGTAGGGCTGACCTTGACGAGTCGGCCGGGCTGCAGGAAGGGCTTGAGGTGCTCAGGCCTGGTGATGACGGCGCGGAACTGCGCCCCCAGCAGCTCGAGCTGCGAGCGCGCGCTCACGTACGACGACACGCTCGCCTCCTGCTGCACGCTCATCATGGAGTACTCCTTCTGCTTTGCCTTCACCCCTGTAACGTCGATAGATCTTATCAGTCTCACTTAGGGTTATTTCTTTTAAGTGAATTTAATAGCGTTAGACGCTTCGTCATATTTGGTTTCGCGCCCTCGAAATGCTAATCATCACGATTCTTTCCATGGGGCACACATTTACGTCAGCGCCGTAACATTGTAGTTGTCGCGCACGAGCTGCCAACGACATATTTGCTATTATAAATATTTTAATATTTGGATGCATCACACACATCAACGGGTGAAATGGGGGCGGTCCCCACTTCAACCTCAAACCTAGCCTAGTCTCGTTGGTCAGCGAGCACTTATTGCAATCCGATGAAGCTTTACAGGGCTTAGGGTAGCACAGACGAGAATATTTTACGTTCATTCGGCTCTCCGGCGCCACTAGCGTACACTTTGTAATATCTGTAGTTGTAAATGTTCACTTCAGGAAACCTCACTTCTGAAACATATCGGATCAGGTCAACTTACTTTCTATTAAGTCTGGAATGGCCGTTTGGTTTTGGAACTGGAAGAAACTCCTCTCTAACATATACTCCGGGTTGATTTCTTCCACCCTCAGGAGATTTAGCACCTGGCAAATTAAACGCAGGTTGTAATGAATTAAAAATATATCATTAGGTTCCTAATTACAACATATCCCACAGAACCTTGGAAACTCAACTCATTTGTCAGGTGAGCGAGTGGTATTTCGCACACTTCGGCACACACATAGATTATAACCTGGAACAACTTAAAACTAGCTTTCATCCGGATAATATAAATGGTTTCGTTTTTCTTATAGTATAGGACAAACGAGCACTTAGCCACCTCCATCCATGCTCCTACTCAGCTCTCGGTATACGGAGCGAATCATGGGAGATGTACGAAGGTTTGCTTACCGGCTCTGTCCCTCAACGTGCAATTCCTGACTCCCTACACATTACTTAATTGCCCTCTCGTTAATTCACTCTCCCTTTTCTGGGACCTGACATCACAAGACAGAAGTTGTCATCGGCCTCGTCAGTCCTTATCATCTCGATGCAGCCACGTCGTCAGCTGTCCTTCCTCTTCGCGTGCCATGTATGCGCAAACATCTTCAACTACTTAAAACTCCGTTCCGTTGCCACCAAATCCTGGCGATGGACTGGACAAACAAGTAATCGGAGCCTTTCAATGAACATCAGCACAACTATGCCGATGCGTTGCACTCCCTTTCACCTCCCCGCCCCTCTCATTAGGCCACCAGCTACTCACCAACCGCACGAAACGATCACCGTAGGTGTCACCTTACGGCGGATCAAATGAACGTGAAATACCTCCCCGGACATGCAGACCCAATTCCGTTGCATAGGAGGATGTAGTGTCATGCACCATGCATGGCATTACCTCCCCCTATGCAGCATGTCACTGCCTCTTACGATGTTATGTATATAATGTTTGCATGTATGGGGTGAAACCGCGGGGCACAGCTAGCCTAAACGCGTACCATGTTATATGTGAGGTGGAAGGCGGAGTTGATGGGGTCGGCCTTGCCCTGCACCATGGTCTTCACGTTGCTGGGCGTGACCTTCTGGTCTATCATGAGGATGACGAT
Organism: Eumaeus atala; assembly: GCA_017140195.1. Taxonomy (NCBI): domain Eukaryota; kingdom Metazoa; phylum Arthropoda; class Insecta; order Lepidoptera; family Lycaenidae; genus Eumaeus; species Eumaeus atala. The sequence continues at coordinate 632,421 of JAFELO010000014.1, read as the reverse complement.
GCCCTTGTCGTCCAGACCCCGCCGCCCGGCGCGGCCCGACATCTGGATGTACTCGCCTGAGGACATCTGGAATGTTATTCAATATTTGTTTATAACATGAATGTCTACTTGTTTAGGCGCATTGGTAAGTTTTGAGGTGGGGGAAGGGATCCGTTCACACGCGACACTCAGGTTTATTGCGTGTTGGTCATTCAAACATAAAGATTGACCACCTACAAAGAGTACTTCAACTAAAGCATATTTGCATTTATTCTCACTTAAAAAAATATTTGGTTAAAATCGTTATAATAATATAAGGAATTTCAGCAACATTCTTGCAAAACTATTCTTCAATTCGTAACATGTGGAATATTTGAGTAGGATTGTACTAGTTCGAAAGAGGGATCGGTATCGATCTCTCAAATAATAAAATAAAGCAAAAAATCTAAATGTGTGTGGGTAGCACAGTGGAAGTGAAACTTCAACGGACGAGTCCTTTCTACCCATCCGCCACTGCCGCCCCTCGTCCCGCGGTATATCGCCTACAAGAAAGCGCTACGGACTCGTTACAATATAATCTATATTGAAGTTAAACAAAAACAAACTTACGAATCGAAAATCTTTTCCGTCGAATTTCTGGGAACTTGTGAACACCACGGTCCTGGCGGGCATGTTGAGTCCCATGGCGAAGGTTTCTGTCGCAAAAAGAGCCTGCAAAGAAAGAAAACTTATTGTATTAAATAAATTTATCCGAAACTCCTCAGCAAAAAATTAAGAATAATCTGTATTAGGCAGTCACAAGACATCAATATTGAGCAGTATTACAAATATGAGGTAGGCTGCATTGCATCAGAATTGGGCCAGCGGGACCGGAGAGGTTGTATGTACTCCTCGCTCACAAGGGGTTAATGGAGGGCAACGCATCTTACGTAGTTATGTCATACAGGTGCATGTGTAGAATCAGTTTAGTCATACAGATGCATATGTAGATGTAAATTTGCGTCGGTAATCACCAGGCGGGTCCGATAAGTGCCAATTTTTTTTTGCTATGAAATAAATACAAACGAAGAGATTGTGTTATACCTTAATGAGGCCCAAGCCGAACAATATCTCGATGGTCTCCTTGAGTATGGGCAGCAGGCCGCCGTGGTGGATGCCTATCCCGCGCCGCAGAATGGGGATGACATTCTCCACCTGCGGCAGCTTGCGGTCTTCCTCCGACAGCACGTCCATGGCGTTGTTGAACACCTCGTCCACAAGTTTCCGCTCTTCAACTGGAGTAAGACACAAGTTTTGTTTAACGTGAAGCATCGAATGCGGCGCGTAATCGCCGGACGGGGGGGACACGTCCTCGCGGAATGTGACGTCACGCCTTAGCGCTTGTGCGAACCACAGGATAGCCGATTAGTTTCGCGACCGAATTATTATTTTGAAAATAGCTACTGCAATAAACGTAGGTTTAATTAATTATTTAATTAATTTATAAAATGTCTTGCTTGTATTAACGTTCGAATGTACTACAAATTAATTTTAATATTTCACATCAGTCTTCCGCCTCTGGAAAATCACAAAGCGAACATGAGCGAGAAACCTTGTAGCTGATAATATATGTAGCACATGGCATCGCTCGCCGCAGCTGGCCGAACAGTCTGTGTGCTTCTCACATGTATTTGAATTAAATAAAATAATCATAGTTTCGTAAAACCTCACCATTCGTTTTTTATAGCAACAAGTATCTTTTCGAATCACCGAAGCCTATAAACGCCCGCATAGAGGCGACGCACATGCGTAGCTCCCAGGTCTATATATAGTAATCCATTCAGTATTGTAGTCAATAAAGAGCTTTCAACAAGATCACTGGTGTCACACCCGCGCCAACAATACTCGCCCCAAATGAGCAAAACTCTCACAGCTTAAAACGCGACGGAATACCTATTCCGTTCGCATAAAATTGGTATATTCCGTTCGCATAAAATTGGTATCACCAGGTGGTGATACTAATTCTATGCGAACAAAAGGTATCCCATCCCCAGTTTCTTAATACATAAGAACCCACTGGTGTTAAAGTCAATTTTGGCCATCTGCATGGCATACAGCTCGCAGTCCTTCTTGCTGAAGCTGAAGATGATGACGGGCGCGAAGTTCCGCTCCATGATCATCTTAACGATGTTGAAGATGGACGCGCAGAAGTTGCCCTTGGCGCCCCCCTTCCGACCTCTCTGCTCCTCCTTGCCGCTCTCTCCGGCATTACTGAGCACTGCCATGGCCGTGTTGAAGTTGTCCTCTTTGAACTGGCCCTGAAGCAAGACGAATGTTATAAAAATAAATTCCTGTTTAAGTACCATATTTGCTCATCAGTTAGGTGCGTTATGTGGCGTGATGCGAGGGCCAGCCTGTAACCATAGAAACGCATGGTACTCGCCTACATTCACCGTTCTGCTCCGACATAGTGTAATCCGCTATCCGGTGATGATGACCGGCTGGGTCAATTGGTAACGTGGCGGTTAGGTCGCGTGTTACGCCAGAGGTCGCGATGGATGTTTATATCTGTATTATATGTATTTCTATAATAAAAATTTTAAGTATATAAAATTCTTAAATTTAAAAAAAGATGTATTAAATATATTTCTGTCGACTAGTACCTGTAACACATGTCCTTACGGTACTTAGCACAGGGATAGGCTATGTGGTGTGATAAGTCCACGGATATTATGATTGTTATTTGACATTTTGGTAACTTACACACTGCAATCTGTAACATCCTACTGACCACTGACTAGCCCGACGGGGCCTTTTCACTTCACATCTTTTATGAGACAATAATGCTTTCTCACTGTAATCTAATTGATGTTCACAACGTGGCACAGCAGCGAGTGGTGCTTGAACATGCGTCGATTGCCATTTAGTAACATCTTGAAAATTATCTAACTCTGTTCGATAATAGAAACGCTAACCTTCTCATCCACAACCAGATGTATCCCATCCCCACCTGCTGGGAATATATAATGCTGCAGAGGCGTGGGTCGATATTCTGTGTAAACGACATGGCACGGCTGCGAGTGCAGCCGGCACACCCACTCCGCGAACTGGCGCGCGTTAGGGATGGTGGCCGACAGGAACACGTAGTGAACGTTGTCGGGCAGGAGAATCAGTGTTTCTGGAATGTTACATGTATATTAAATAGTTAAATAAACCGCGATAAAATCCGTAAATGTAGTTTTTATTGTAATGAGTAATATTCGCGTAAACTTAAGACGTCAATACATGGATTACAATAATAATAATTTGCGGCATCATAACGCCGCGTCAGCCCAGCGCCGTGCCAAGTACAGTAAGTTGTGCTACAAGTAAAAGACAATGAAAGTACTCACTTACACTCCGTATATCGTGTCCCGTAACTTTAGCGCAGAAGTGCGAAATATGGTATCACGTTTCAGTTGATTTACCGTTTTCCTTACTAGAATTTTACAAAATTTATGGAACATTACCTTCCCACACAACCCCTCGCTCCTTGTCTCTCATGTAATGGATCTCATCAAATATCACCCAACCAACTTCTCTCATAATTTCTGATCCTCTATATAACATATTTCTTAAGATCTGTAAATAGGAGTAAAAACTAATAATAATTAACTTATATACAAATGAAACGTTTTTATTTTGATATAAGTACATACAAAAAATAACATGACTGAACAGTCACATTATTTTTAGAAATCTAAGTTTTATTTCAAATTTAATAAAAAAAAAGTATAGGAAACCATCATATTTTCCAAAAACCACACTACTTGTTTTTAATAGCAACAAGTATTCAAGATTCATTTTGTGATACCAAAGCCTATATACTTCCAAACAAACACTATGCATGTGCATTATGCAGCATAAAGCTATGAATTATTAAAAATACCTCTGTAGTCATTATCAGACAGGAAGCAGATGGGTTTATTGTAACATCTCCAGTGATAAGACCAACATCGTGAAACTCTTCTGAGAACTCTCTGTACTTTTGGTTAGAGAGAGCTTTGATTGGTGTTGTATATATTACTCTCTGTTTATTCTTTAGAGACAATGCAATAGCATACCTGAAATTATTAATAAAATATTATGGACACATAGCTTACATATTGCAAATTTACAGAATACTTAAAACAGGCAGGTAATTCCTTCAGTGTTGTAAAGTATTTTACAAACATGTCTTCACTAATATCTAAAATAACTACATTAAAATTCTATAATAGGCATAATGTTACTCACACAAAAGGAATAAATCACAATTGCTGTAACATTTACAGTTACATATTGTTTTAGTATATTTACCTATTTATTCATTTCAGTTTCAATTTCATGATAAACTTTATTTATTATCATGAAACTTTGTTTATTATCATTACATCTGTAATAAAAATTAATCTTTTCTGGATCCTGGATGAAAAGATTTATTTCTATTATGGGATACCTAAAGGATTTTGATATATTTGTTCATTACAGAGATTCTGTAACCTACTACAAGTAAATCTTGAAAAAACATGATAAAAAGCCCTTTAAAATAGTCACAATAATGAATTTACAGTTGTAACTGTATTCAGTTTATTATCTTATTCCATAATTGAAACTTGACAAATTATACTCACTCTGCTACAACCGTTTTACCCGCTGACGTATGTGCAGATACTAATACTGACTGTAAATTATCTATACACATAATTGCCTCCTTCTGGAAGGCATCTAAAATAAAACTATACTGTTTGGCAGGCTCTGAGCCAATGGGCCTGAGGGGAGCGTAGTCATGATTTGGAGGTACTGCCACTTCATGTGTACATCCCTCGTTTGTTTCTAGTGTGTGAATAACAATTCTGGCATCCAACAGGTCTAGGCTGAAAAGAGAAATATTGATTTGATAAGAAAAATATTTTCAAAATAGAACATTCTGTCTAGTATTGTTTTGAAGAAATATTGATTTGATAAGAAAAATATTTTCAAAATAGAACATTCTGTCTAGTATTGTTTTATACAATACATGAATAAGCCCCATGGGACCAAACTTTATCCTTGTTAGTTGACTGAGCCTTAAAGAATTATAATTCTTTATGTACTTTTAATAATTTATGACAGCAGGAAATCTGTTATCTCAGTCCACCCATGTCCATGGTTGCTTTAAAGCTTCTGGAACGTCTGGCCAGTTAAGTAACAAAATAAACCACAATAAAATCCATAAAAGTAGTTTTATTGTAATGAACAGCTGCCCATAAAACAAATATGGAGGTCATTTTAATTTGCTTGGCATCTTAAATAATTGTAGAAAGGCAAGCTTCATTAAATGTAACTAAAAAATAATGAGATTTGAAAATCATATAACTGCAGGTTTGCATAACATAGCATACCATATGTGGAGGTATACTGTATATCAAAACATCCAGATTTGCTATATTAATCTTAATGTATTGATGATTATCAGCCAGTAATGACCAGGTACAGGACTTATTATTATTATACTAATAAATCATTTTTTTTGCTGTACAAATAACTGACATGTGACTGATAAACAAATATGTGATGTCTTTTATTGCATAAATCTTAATTATCCATTGTAAATTAGTCTATCCAATAGCTACTTTGATACCAAGTTATATTTGAAGCACCATAAGAAAACAATACATAGATGTCATCGCCACATTTACGCTTATAAATAAAATTGAAATATCTGTACAGTACAGTACAGTTTTCCTAAGGGTGGATGGACAAGAGAGTCTCTGAAACTGGAGATTGCTAGACAGACATTGATGTACCTTTCATTAAAAGATAGAGCAAAACTTAAGGCAGAAAATAGGATACATAACATTACTGGAAGAAGAATCCAGGGTGGATAACTAAATAAATAATGTAAAAGTAGACTTAGCTTACTTTAGATCACTAGTGAGTTCGGAGACGGTTTCAGCATCCTGCTTTGGTCTTTTTGGTTCTTCATCATCACTGTCGTTATGAACACGTTTTTTATTTGATGATGTAGGCTCTGAAGGCACTCTGAAACGGCAACATTTACCCATACGTAAACATAAAAAATCTATAGACCCTATGATATTTATTTGTGTATTTGCACTTAATATATATTAATAGATTTATTTTGTTCAGTTCTAAAACTTAGATGTACAACAAAATTACAAATTGTTTTATCAATAAGGTTATAATAACACTTACGGTGTTTCTGTTTTACTTTCAACGTTTGGATATTTTAGGGTACTTTCAGCTGATTCTTTGAAGCAATCGAACAAATTATTCACGTCCATTATCAGTTATTTACTTAATTATTTTTAAATTTATTGATAATTTTAACCACAACAAACATTAGTCCATCAGCACTCGATGCATGAAATATTATTATATCTACTGTCTATGACAGCACATGGTTTCCTTTTTTTTTATGACAACACGGTTTTTGGGCTTTAGGTCTGGAATATACTCAATAATGTCTATGTCGTGTTTATTCCTCGAAATTTAGATAATTTAATGAATATTTATTAATGCACATTCTTTAAAATTATAATTAGATGGCAATTTCCCTTTTTCCTCACCGTGAGCCTGGTAGTTGTGTACGCTTAGTAAAACGCACTCGTATGTTATTTTCAAAAAATATTTTTACACAATGTTAATAATAATGTCATTCTGTCCGAGTTTCGACCACGGCGGTCATCTGTATAGAGACGATCCAACTGCACAGGACATATTATATTGCATAGGTGTATTCGCTGGCACAAGTGCATTGCTTCTTCCATCGTTTTCCTATTCCGATTGGACGGCAGCTCGACACGACCTGAGAGAATTTGAGCGCAAGACCGACGGCTTAACGTGCACTGCGAGGCACGGGGGTGTAATACTACCAACTTTCCAACTTCGGATTGTTATCAAAAATTCAAATAACAATTTTACTCCGACCGGGACTCGAAGCCAGGATCCACGACTGTTGTTGAAAATGCTTACCGCTAGACTACACTAGGTGATCTACGTACTCCAACATGGTTCAAGCCTTGTCGTGGCAGTGGGGCTCAGTAGCCTGGGATTATCCGAGACACCCTGTGCGAAGCCAATTGTACCGAGGACATGGCGGCTCTTTGTACCACTCTTATAAGAAGAGGGGACAAAATAGCTTATGGTAGTGTCAACTTTCCGCACGGGGCAATCGGCAAAGATGGGAACCTCACCCCATTGCACTGTCCCAAAGTCGGTGGAGTCGTCCTGTGGTGGGGTACATCCCCATCTGTGGAGGTGGCATTGGTCCCTTCGGGGGCTGACTAGCCGTCGAGGTACCCTCATTATTTATTGTTCCGGGGCACGTCACCATAGGCGGCACGGATGGCATTCGCTGTGGTTTTTGTGGGTATTCGGCACTATATTGTGCCGCGAGCCTCATACACCGCTAGACCCCACCCAGGGCCGGTGAAAGCACGTAAATGTGTTTCCGCGTCAACAAAAAAAAAACATAAAAAGATGCAACCACTAGTAAAGACTAAAGGTGATATACGCACAAACATATATTACGTATTTTAGAACACTGAACATTGATCTTAGATCATTTGTATAAAACTACATAAAACTTTCTTATACACAAATTAGTCTCGGAAACAAAACAAAAACTCTTGGTGTATTTAGAATACATGAACTAACACTTCCTTATTTGATTTACGTAAGACTGGCAAAATAGGCAATAGACAAGCGCATCTTGCAATAAAATTTAAAAAGGTTTCTTATTTACAGTATTATGTTTATTTTTGAAAAAAAAAAAATATTAATAATAAGAACGTATATTCAAACGTTTTATTTCTTTGTATCTATTTAAGAAATTCATAGGTAGAACATATGTTTTAAGTTTAAAGTCCTTGTACACACAAAGCTTAATAAAAGCAATCATTATTATTATTTATTAAACTCAATTATTCTACATAATAATGTCTTATTCTACTACCATGGAAACAGCTATCAGTGATGAGATTTTTGAACGAGGTAGAAGAACGGTACGTTAATTTTATACAAAACATATAATTTGAAACAATTTTTTGACCGCTCCATGCTGACGGAAGTTTCCAGTACAGCTTCATCGAATACTATAAGACACGTCGGGCGATGGTCTAGGTGAGAGTGTGGTCGATACAGCGATAGACCCTCCCCCATTTCGTGCAGATGGGAAGGTTACATCCCGATAGTTGTTAAGATTAGCTAAGATGACTATTCTTATCTTGGCTTAGAGGACTGGTTCCCCTCGCCCCCCCCCCCTTCCGAAACACTGGATTCAATATCTAATAACCATTCTATTAAGATGTACTTATCAATACCTATCTTGTCTAGTCTTGAGTTTTTAAATTGTAATTATTTGTCTACAGCAATCAAGACCTTCACTGAGGCAAGTCAAATACGTTATTGAATTTATGCGAAAACATCCAAAGTTGGCTAATACAAAATTAAAGCAAATAATGAGTAATCAGAAGTTTAAAAAACTTTGGATTGAATTGGCTAATAATGCTAATTCTATAACTGGAGCAATAAAATCAAACAAAGCTTGGATTAAAGTAAGTTTATGTTATATACATTTCTTACAAATTTTTTTTAATGTCTCCTCTAACCTACCTCCTGTAATCTAAAATAAGTAGACACACAACTAATCATATATATAGATTCAGTTTTAAGCTAATGTAGCTTGTAGGGGCAGAAGAGTATTTCAAAATTTGTTTGTCCTTTGACACATAGGGTTCCTCCAGCATGTTGCTCTCATGCCTATAGAAAGCCTTATTTGTCCAAAGATGTCCAGTTGTTGTGATGTCATCATTCCATCTCTGATGGGTTTAGTAGGGCATCCTTGCTTTCTGCTTGTATATATTTGAGACTTAAATATTCAAAGCTAACTGTTTATTTTCAGTATTGGATAGATAAGAAGAGATGTGTAATGTTAAAGGATAGGCAGATTCAAAGAGGAAAAACAACAAGTAGAATATCACCATTAGAACAAAAAATACTAAATATATGCTCGGGCTCCAAAACTTCAAGTGAGTTTCCTCCTGAATATTAAATGTAATATTGTCAATTTTAATGTTTATCATTTGTTACTTTTTTTAATCAAAACATCACGAAAATTTGAACGTCCAATAAATTTAGACTGGTACAAACAAGGTGCTTCAAACTTGATATAAAAACCGAAAACTACTAAGCATCATCATCAGCTGACGACGTCACTGGACATTCCCCCATAGAGCGCTATAGGTCACAGTAGTGAGCCCCACTATGCCAAGTCATCAGTCCCTTGAATACATCCATGTCAGAAGGACCGACGGCTTAACATGCGGATGTCGGAGCCTTTTCATGACTACCAATGCCCATTAACATTTGTATAACTTAGGCAGAGGTAGTGCGTTAGAGAGAGTATGCAGCATGCAAAGAATGTATGGTGCATGACACTACATTCTCCTTTGCAATGGAATTGGGCCAGCATGACCGGGGAAGTACCTCTGGCTCACTTGATACTGGCGTAAAGTGACAGCGTCACTGTCGCGTTTTGTGCGGTTTGTGAGTAGCCGGTGCCCCATTCGGGGGTGGGGCTGATAGGTGGGCTACACATCCGCGTAACAATCATGCGAATGTCCATGGGCGTACACACCGAAATGCTCCGATTGCTCGTTTGCCCCCTCCCTATGCTTTAAAAAATTGCTGTGCAGATGTGTTGTGTCCTCTTTCAATCTACCCAATGACTACTCGTCACAAAACACTGCATCGATGCTACCACTTAACGGCGACATCATGTCATCTGCCTGCCCGACACTACCTCTCGTATTGGCCTTAGGATGAACTTGGACAAGGCAAAGGTCATGTTCAACGAACACGTTCTTCCTAGGCCGATCAATGCCGATGGTGCTATTCTTGGAGTCGTAGACGAATACGTCTCGGACAACTATTGCAATTAGGTAGACATAACTTCAAGAAGGTAGCCGATAAAAGGATCCAGTTGGGTTGAGCAGCAATTTGGAAGCTTCGTCACGTTCTCACGTCGCCAAAACCCCAGACCTTGAAGACTAAAGTCTTCAAGCAAAGCGTGATGACCTACGGGGTCGAAACATGGCCTCTTAATTTAGCCTGGTCCGCACGTATGCGGAAGCACAACGAGGATTCATTTATGCTGTGCAACATTTCCTTCCAAGCTCTCCAGCGATTCGACCAACACAACGATATCGTCGGCGAAACGAAGATGTGGGAGGTACTCGCCGTTATTAATTATGCCGCATTCTGCTCAGTTTGAAGTCCTAAAGACGGACTTTTTTTTCGTTGTCTTTTGCCTTATGGTGAAAATGTGGTCCATGGTGCCAAATCTTTTGCGAAACCCAGCCTGCTCCGGTGGCTGAAATTCGTCAAGCTTTGTGGTGAGCTAATTCATCAAGACTCTTGAGAACAACTTGTAAATATGGCCAAGAGTTAAAATTTGTCTAAAATTTTGAAGAAGTGATTTGTCACCCTTATTGAGAAACAAAACAACTTCACTTCCAAGAGATGCCTTGGGAGGTACGCCCCGCTGAAGGACAAAATTAAAAATCTTTTTTAGCTCTCATAATACAGGTTCGCCTCCTGCTCAAGAAGCTCGACTGTAATTCCGTCCTTCCCCGGAGCCTTTCTCCCTTCAATGTGCGCAAAAGCTAGACTAATCTCACTCGAGCTGACGACCGGCAGATCGCCTGACACATGTCGTGTTGGGTTTGCACGCGGATCGTTGTTTAGGATATCGGGATAAGGAGCGTGCGACGTATACAACGTGCTATTGAAAGCTTTGAGCAGGCTTAGAAGCAACGGTAACACCAGAATCAGTCCTAACCTTTGTCAGATGACTTCTTCCAAGCCTCTCCACAAAAACCTTCGACCCTCTATTCTGCACAATCGCTTCGGCAACCCGTTGTGTACTTGAGCTTCGAAGGTCTCGGCGTGTTAGTTTGCGGATTCGATTTGAAACTGATTTCACATCGACAGACGTAACTTCTTAGTGTGATCTGCGTTTCCGCATAAGCCCAAGCGTCTCATCTAAGAATTTAGCTTTCCCGCTCGTATATACTTAATCCTACAATAGTCTACACCCACGTACCGCATGCAAGCGATCATGCCACTCATAGCCTCGTCAATTGCCATTGTAGTTTCCGACATATCAAAGGCATCGAACCGGTTTTTTAATTCCAGTTGAAATTATTCGGAACCTGCCATGGTTCGTCGGAATTTAGGTCGGGGTGTCGACTGTACAACTCGGACACACTCGCGTCGTAAGCCTATATTCAGGGAGCCTCTAACCAATCGGTGATCATTTCCGGTTTTAGACCTGCTGATCACGGAGACATCCCTAAATGTATGCTTTCGGTCCGTCATAATAAAGTCAATCTCGTTCCTTGTTACAGTATCGGGGCTCTGAAATACCCACTTCCTATAGGGCTTCTTCTTAAAATGGAAGTTCATTAAGAAGAGGCCCTCCTCCTCGACGAAGTTTACCAGCATTTGCCACTTGCGATTTCTCTCTCTCAGACACGATTCGACAACATTTCGTACACACACCTTGGCATTAAAATCCCCCATAACATATATACTGGTTGGCTCGGCACAGGGATCCCTAATGAGTCAACCAGGGAAACTCTGTTAGGTTTGTTAGCACATATTTGTAAAATTTTATAAGTTTGATTGCTTGTACATGGTTTTTGCTAAATTAATAAACTTTTTATTATTATTAACTTTGTTCCACCCTTCCACCTTGTTGTTGTTGTTGTTGTTTGTGTGGCCAGGACTAGTGGAACTACCGGGGACTAGGGGCACTACCGGGAACTAGGCGCCGAATTCTACTGCTGTCGTGCATTGTAGGTTAATGCTCATAATTGCCACGCTGAGCAGGCGGTTTGGCCATCGCAGATTAGGTGTCGGACCGGCGCCACTGCTGCCTGTCGCCGATCCGATTGGTGGTGCCGCCATCACTCCCGGTGCTCCCCTCTATTTGACTGTCACTATGAAACAGGCGCTACACCAAACGACCAGCTCGCTGAAGCCTCTTTGTTGTTAAGAGACTAGTGCCTTTTGACGATTCTTGCGTCACCCAGGTCTTGGATTGCGGGTGAGGGTATCCTTAGATCGCCCCCACACAGCCACACATTATATATATTTTGTTTTAACATTTCTAGAAAAGAATAAAAAGTTAAAACATCAACCATTGCTTCTTGATGATCAAATTAAGGATGTATACAGCAAAAATAGAAATGGTTTTAAAATGGCAAACAAGTCTTGGCCTACAGAAGCAGATAGAAGACATATGAGTATGATAGAGAAAATGGTAAGTTTTTTATAAACTCGAAACTAGTTCACCCACCCAGCAGACGTTGTCCTTTCATAATTACTGTGTGTAACATTCCATGTTACACGGCCGAAATGTTACACCCATTACCATACTCTGTAACATTCAGACCTTTAAACTCTTTTAATGATTGTCGTATAATGTTTCAAACATATTCAAACATACAACTTAGCACCCCATGGCATAACTTAAATAAAATAATCATCTAATTTACTACAGTCGAACTCAGACTAGAGAACTTAGTCCATAAAATTAGTGGTTTCATATATATTTATACAATGTGTAATAAAAACCCTGTTGCTCTTGTTAGGGGCATGGTCAGAATATTCAATTGTTTCATCACATTCAGTAATATTGTTCCATTTAAGAAATTAAAATATATATTAATTCACTACTTATTATAAGTAATAAAAGGTGTTTTACGTTATTCTATTCCGCGCGTTGTTATTTGATTGAGACTTCACAATCACCGTTGCGCGCGCGCTGTCGTCGCCTACAGCAGGTCGGCTCACGAACTGGTCACGTGGTCCTATCAGCTTATTGTATGTTACATGAATCGCTAAAAAATTATTGATTGCATGAAGTTTTTCATTTTTCTAATAATTTAGTTAATCGTAACACCTACTTTGCCAAAATGCTTTTCAATATTCCCATTTCCTAATTCTACACATATCACAACAATGAATAACGTTTCGAGCGTCGGCGATCTAGCACTGGGTTTTATAGCATGAACGTAACATAACAGCCGACCATATTATGTGTTCATTGTGGGCATTGAAAACACCCGTCCTTACCAAGGATCATTCTTCAGTGAAAGTACGTGTTTCAGGAAGTCTTAACTAAGTTAACGTTGGAATACCGTCATCGGCAAAGCCACGATCTTTGGAACAGCAACCTCGTAAAACCTGCGTGTGTTACACCAACATATTAAAATATTCCTGATTAAAATACGACGCTACAATTACACAATTATTATAGATAGACAATTGTTCAGCGCAGTGTCGCGCAGTTGTAGATCTGGTGTTTTACTTAAAAGTCGCGTAACGTCGCGTCACACCGCTGCGTCAGTTCGGCACAGTACACCCGCTCCTAAGTACACAATGTTTTTAAAACATAATTTTTCAGATATGGTTCTAAGTGCTATCTTCATATCTGAAATAAAATCTTTTGCTTTCGGACAACATCTCTTCGAATTCGTTCCCTTGCTGCTTTTACCGCCTTATTCGTACGAACACTACGTGGACGGCCATATCTTTCTCTGTCACAAACAGAGGAAATCTCATTGTACCTGTAACAAGTGTATGTGTACAAGTGTGTGTTAAAAAAAAGCACTTGGCTCCACCACACCTACTATGTGTAATGCAATCACAGGGATTCTGTTCTCCTTATCGCCCCTCTCCATTTTAATATCCCAAAATATTGCACAATGTATTGGCGCCAAAATAAGAAAACACAATGTATAATCGTATAAGAATAACAGATTCCAAATTCAAATGTAATATTTTCTTTTACTTTTAATTGTAACAATATTCCATTATACGTGCCTAAAAGGAATAACAGGGGTTTTGTTAATAAAACAAGCGTCTAGAACACTCATCAGATATTGTAGATACCATATGGGGTAGGCAAAGCTCAGCGAGTGCCAAAAAGCACAATGCTCGATAGTAATAAGTGTGTTTCATATTTTTTAAACTTATTCCTTACTGGTAGTTACTTCAGTGGTAACCAAATAAACTGTTTTGAATACTGTATTTCATTTCTGTTTTATGCTGAAGCAGGAATAAAGTAAAATAATAATTTGATCTGTTTCCAAAAGTCCCTATTTCGAAGTGTTAATAATTATTACAGTGAATAAGGTTTAGATGTGCGTTAAAATACGCTTTACCTCGCTCTCGCTTTCTCTTTGAGCAAAGAAACTGCAACAACGAATTAGATACACTTACATAAAAATAAACTTTAAGTGTTACGAGAGTAATTTTGTTACAGATTTAACGCGTAAAATTTATGAAAGTTTTTACACATATCAACATATTCTGAGGCCCTGGTTAAACCGTTTTTGTGACACTCATTGAAACATAAAAAATGTTAACATTTCTTTCAGGCTGAAGTGATGAACAAGCAAGCTACAGCAATGACACAAATAGCTGAAGCCTGCCATACACGTTCCAACTCCATGGGAAGGCTAGCAGATGCATCGTATCAACAGGTTAGTTTATGAGTATACTCCATACAAAGGGGCAAATGGACATTTCTGAAGATTTCCGACGCCCATAGACACGTATATTGACTTACCTTTCCTTCAGCACCGGAAACTCACAATCCACATAAAACGCTGTTGGAGCACGTAGTTCCCGGTTCCCGATTGTGCCGACCACAACTCTAACAAATCATCAACTAAAGTTATTAAATCTTCGCTGTAATCTTTCTATTGTAGGCGCTGGCTGTGGACAGATTATCGAATTCCTTCCAAAGCGTCGGTGCGTCGATATTTGAAGTGAGGGACGCAGTTGTGAGCATAGACCACGTCATGAAGAGGTATCTCTTGAACTCCACTCAGCATCGACTTCAATCCAATCTGTTTACGTAAAGATATGTATAACTGTAAATTGAAACCAAAAACGGCTCAGTGTTGCCGTAGTAAGAGAAAAATATCGCATTAATTTATTCGTATCGTAAATTAAACATACTTAAAAGTATTTTTCAAATAAAAAATATATAATTAAAAGTATTTCAAATAAAATATACTATGCTAAACAAGTATTTAAATGAAAAATACGTGTTAATATTTTGTATTTAAATTCTGTTATTTTGAATATGTGCTCTGATGATTTATAGCGCAACTAAAACACGGTGCAAATTCATGGCCCGTCTGTGCCCCCCATGCAGGCTATTATACAACAGGGCGGTACTGTTCTCTAACTGGGATCCCTCTGACGCCCGTGGCATTATGCCTTCTTACCACTGTACTCTTACGTCACTGGCCATTGTCATGATGCTTAATTGTAATTTGTAAGTATAGATAATATTAATTTATATATACGCTTTGTATTAGTTTGTACTTTTATTTGACCTTAACAATGGAATGCTTTGGTTTCACTAACGATTATGGTATTTTTTATAGATGTAAATATTGCTGACTTTTGATTAGGCTATTACCCATAAAACTAATTAATAAAGAAAATTGGGTTCAAGGTCGGAAATATCGTTTGTGAAGCCCTAGACGACAGTACCTATAGTTAATAATGATATCCTCCTGTTGTGTCGCTCAGTGCGCCATGCGTATGTGTGTCATGCCAGGAACTACATGCATAATTCAGTTCATTGCTATAGGTACAATGCATGTATACGCTACGACATGTCGCATGGACAAGGGCGACGCGCACGCCCACACTCTGCGCCTTATAGCGCGGCACTGAGTTAAAATTTAAACAATTAGTAAATACTATGGCAGACATCTGGGTGCCAGATGACACTCACGCAATACCTCCTAGACGAATTCCAGCTACGGCGGCCGCCGTATCTAAATAGAGGCCATTCAATTATCCAGGACATAGTAGATGCGTGTGTGCGCACACACAAGTGCACTGTCTACTCCCGCGTTCTGCTCTTCCTTTGTGACGACAATCAGGCACGTCCGGAATGAAATGAGGTGCAGTACCGACGACTTAACCTGTTCTCCGAGGCACGGTGCGTCACCGCTAACTTTCTGAACTTATTCGACAAATAATTCAGAGACCTAGTATCAACATAATAGACTATTATCGATACAACTAACCCAATATAGCGTGCACGGCACGACTTCGTTACCAGAATTCGGTTTCATCTAATTGCCTAATGGTTTCTATACCACAATGACAAACAGCATTCGATGAATCTGAATCACCAAGATGCCACCTTGTTACTTGTATCCAACGTGAACTGCCTACTTAGCATTTCTTCCTGGTCGGTATCGACAGCAATAGACAAAAAAGTGTGATTATTGGCAAACAATTTATTAACCCATTTAAGTGGCGATGTTCTGAATATTTAAACAATGACAATATGCTAGGACTTTATCTTATCACTACTGATAAGGTGTATCGGCTCAGTGTGGCGCGTGGGTGCGTCAGTACACCTCCAGATCACAAACAAACTGAACAATGTTCGTCGCCAATGTTTTGAAATGTGGAGGCTAATTTTTGTTTTGATTGTGACGAATATAAGTAGGTCTCTATGTACGCTTTGTCCGAAACAATGTGACTGTGACACGGCAGATGGCTTGAACAGAGCCTCGTGTGTGGACCAGAACATCGTGAGCATAGACGTGGGTGTGCCCAAGGTGGTGCAAGTGTACAGCTTGAGTCGCAATGTGATAAGCGAGTTGGACAATTTTTGTTTTAAGGTGAGTTTTTTTTATATATCGCGTCGAATGATTTGCCATAGACTCATTAGTGGGTGTGTTGACTTCGATAAGTTAGATTTGATTTTTAATTATGGGAAACATAGTAATGCGGAGTTTGGTGTCACGATATAAATAGAGATTTTTGTAAAGATGATGTTAGCATTGCCTTGCGGTTCCACCCACAGAATACCACGTGAAAAGGTTACTTTAGCTTGTTGTTGCCCTGGTTCATATTTTTACCACATTGCTAAGTTTCATCAAAATCCGTTCAGCAGTTTTGTTCTGTTTGAGTAACAAACATCCAAACTTTCACATTTATAATATTAGTAAGACAATTTCCTTGTTCGATCAATTGAGACGTCGATTGCGATTTCGCCTCGAGATCTTCATCCTTTATCTCCAGCATATTATGTCTAACAGACGACTGCTGGCCTCTTCCAATGAGCGTTATAACTAGGTACCGTATAAGCTTATGTATGCTGCTTAGGATGTCTTAAGTTTACGCGAATGTTAATCAGTACAATAAAACTACTATCGCGGTTTATTTAATTATTTAACCAGCCCGCCGTATTTAACCAGCCCGCCGTTTTAGAGGCTTTACAGCAACCATGGCCACGGGTGGTCATCTGTCATCTGTCATCTCTGGACTGACACGATTAAATAAACCGCTATAGAAGCTGTAAAAGTAGTTCTATTGGAATACTTTTTAGGACTTAGTCCTTGCCCACCATTTAAGGGCCCTGTCGAGGTAATTATTAATCACTGTAAGAAACTTAACAGTATTGTAGATTACTTGTGACAACTGCTACATAAGCTCGTGTTTACTGAAATCTATTTTCTAGGAACTTGGATACACGTCATTAAGAATACTAAATTTATCAAACAATTTGATATTTTGGATCGGCCTGCACGCGTTCAGCGGCCTGGACCAACTGAATCATTTGGATCTCAGTAACAATAGATTAAGGTTTTTATCGTCGGATGTGTTCTGGGACACGCCTCAGCTGGAAGTGTTGGACTTGTCGGCGAATATATTTGAATCGCTTAAAGATGAACCTTTCATTATGCACACAAAGTTGCAGGTTAGTGCATTTATCATATTTACCATCGCTAGCTGTCGGTTTTGTCGTTTTTCTTTTACAGTTGAGAGACAGAGGCACCGTCGGTATATTAATGACTATCGACGCCTACATACATCAGCATAATTGTTACGCCACCGGAAACATACAAGCCGAACGTAACGCAGAAGTATAGCTGTCACTTGTGGCGACATCGTGTGAGTGAGAAGTCCTCTCACTCTACATCCCACTAAAGGTGGAGTACCTAATCGATTTTGCATATATTTATTTCCATGCATATAATGTTACATTGAAAAGATAAAATGGTGGACTTTGGAAACTATGTGAGACGCCACAGCTAGGATAAATCACTGTCATGCGAATATTTTTAACAAACTCGGAAAATTTATCAGACAACGTCGTTAAAAAAGCAAAGACGAACGTAAGTAAATCATGAGCAATACAATCTGGAGTGGAATTGTTTCCACCACAAGACCTACTGAAAACAAGGGTTTGGTTTTATTGGGAAAACAAAAATATATTGTTGATAGCTCGTGTCCCTACTGGACTATGTTGACTAGCACAAGACGAAAGAAATAACAGTTAATAAATAACTATTTGTTTGGTTTTGCACCTGCAAATGACCTATATCTGGTTGAACAAAATGAGCCCACCTTTTGTTCAACCATATGTAGGTTATTAATAATTTTACTGGAATATGGCTTATCCAACTTCTATGGAGAGTCAAAGTGTAACTATTTTCACTCTTAGCATTAACTGTTAAATTTAAAAGTTTCAATCCATTCTTATTGAATTACAGATTCTCAATCTCAACAATTGCCGTATAAAGTTTTTGCCAGACCGCTTGTTCACACGATTGCCCAACTTGAAGAAATTAGACTTGAGCGAAAATTACTTTGTAACGTTTAATTCTAACGTATTGAGACCGTTAAAGAAATTGGAAAGACTGGAACTTAGAAATGAGTACTTACAATGCACTCCCGATTTTATTGCCACGGAGACGTACATAGTTTCGCAAGATATTACATACAATAAACAATGCAGAAAAAAGTTACCAAAAACGTCAGAGAAAATGATATCAATGGTGGTGGAAAAAGAAACCGTAGATGTCGATAGAGTTTGGAATATAAATGTCGATAAAAATGAAACTCTACCGGTTTTAAAGCAAAACATCACTACATTGACGCCGTTTCAAAAGTTCGATAAAGACTTCTCAGCATTCCAAGCCTTCATCATTGGTCTGGAGATAGGTCTATCGATTGGTGTCGTAGGAACGTATATATGGCTGAGGAAATTTTGTTCCTGTGGCCAATTGTCTTGTATCCCTACGGACACTCGGAGGAGGCGCAGAATGAACAGAGCGGATGGAGATATGAGAAGTAACTTGCTCTGGAACAACATTACCGGTCCAGACCCAGACACACCGCCGTTGTTTCGGAGACAGTTGTCGCTGTCGGACCCGAGCGGGCCGTCGGCGCCGTTTGCGACGGCCGCTCGGGCGGCGGGCGTGCACGCAGACGCGATACGTATACATCGAGCGGAAACACCCCCGCCTCCGTACCATGAATGTAGAATTAATATGTAAATTTTAAAACGTTCCTTTTTTGAGTGTATGCTCGAATGTGTGTAGATTTCTATGTTTCCGCCAGGCTGAACGTCTAGACACATTTAATAATATGATATCTCGTCAGATTCGTCTTGATGACCCGATTGACACTGTGTACATAAAATGTATTATATGTGCTCTCGGGTTTTTGTTTTTAATGTAATGTTGGGTTAGTTGGTGGTGTCTTTAAGGATGTGTACATATTAAGATTACAATGTGAAAGATGGGCACAGGGCAATACGTCATGACTAAGTACACTGAGGAGAGGGGGTGGTAGAAGTACAGAGAAATAATAAGCCTAGTGCCACCTATAGGTGGCCGGAGATGTATTTATGAGTCAGTGGATTAAGTTGCGTACATAATGAATACAAGTTGGACTAATGTACAATAGAAGTAGCGGATTGAATAGCGACTTTTAGATATTTAGTATAGAAATGGGACCTACCGTTTTGAATTCGATTTGATTTGTTCCACGGCAGTTGCATAATCATTCATATGACATATATAGAATATTGTATATACTATTCATTATGTAAGAATGATTATTCTTTTTAGGAAATGTGTATGTAAGACTGTAAATAGGTCTACTTCGGTACTGAGAGTAATGATGGTATTAAAATTGTATTACGTGTGGGGGTAAGTTTTAATTTTATTGTAATAAATTTTGTACAAATAAAGATGTAGCTATTATCTGTTGCTTTTTTTAAATGGCTATTGTTTTTAAATTAGCACTACTGCTAGTGATCTGTCCCACTTAAACATTTCCGTTAGCGCCGAATCAGTCCCTGGTCATACGGACACGCGGGTTGCGAAGAACAGTCTTCGCAACCCGCGTGTTCGTATGAACAGAGCTAGGAGCGTGGAGGTGTGAGCGACAGGTATGTAAGGAACGTGATGTGTGACGCTCCACTTCGCCTGCCCAATTATAAAACTGGCGTGAAGGTGTGTTGTTGTTTTTTTTTTTTGTTAGTGTCACATAATTATTAAATAAATAAATGTTATTTTTAAAATTAAATTATATTATTACTTATTTTACATATTGTACATATAAATGTATATATACGAATGCCTTTTTTTTAATATAACATATTTAATAAAATTCAAAGATTTTTTTGCTGCAAAGCTGGCATGACCAGAGAAGTACCTCTCGCTCACGATATACTGCAGTAAAATGACACCTTTGCTGTCGTGTTTCGGGCGGATTGCGAGTGGCCAAAGAAGGAATGGTTTAAAAGGAGCACAACGCATCTGCATATGCGGTTGTTAATGCATGAATCGTTAAGTCACCGAAAGGATCCCACTGGTTGTTTGTCCTATGCTATAGAAAAAGGCTTAAAGGTTTTTTAGTAGTAGTACTTTCATATGTATTTACCCATTTTATGTTTGATTTTTGATTGAAAAAAATACATCGGTAAGGTCTGGTTAAAATAGAAATTAATTTGAAAAACCTACCTACGTCGAGACGTCGAAACATTAGTTCCCTTTTTTCCGGATTATTAGCAGGTAGGTTCCGAAAAAGAATGCACAGTAGGGGCCGTTGAGCGGAAGTATGTTCATTTCCTTCGTAGATATAACCGATATAAACACAATTTTTTCCTTAATAAGAATTACACAAAACATTTCTCATCGATAAAAGATTACTCACACTGCATACAGATAACGAATACTCAGAAATTGCACCGTAACTGATATTAGAACAAAGAACTGTGATGCAATCCTGCAATCCACTCTGATGCGTATTTTTTAATGTAACTAATACTTTAAGTAAATAACACAGCGAGCATGGTTTCATTTTAGATAATATACGATACGATCTTATTAGTGAGCAGGTCTAATCGAGTTTTTAAACAAAATAATTGTGCTCCTTATTTCTGCATGCTCCTATTTCAAAAAACGAATCAGGTGCAGGACCGTCGCACGAACTTATATTGATTTTGTTACTAATGGACTGAAAAGTACTCGCCCTAACACAGATTCATTCAATTCTAAAAATCTAATCCACATTATTTGGTTCAGTTCAAAGTAGTAAATTTTGCGAAGTCCGAAACGTGTGCGATAATCTATTGTGATTTTTTTTAACAAAGCAATCTGACGTAGTTTCTGCAAATGGAGCAAATCGAGCAGCGTGCCGCCATTAAGTACCGCCTTAAGAAGGGGCTGTCACCGAAAGCCTTCCATGATGTTATGGTCAGTACTTTAGGAGGCTCTGCTCTATCTTATTCATACGTCAAAAAATTTATAGCAGAATTCAAGCGTGGTAGAGAGTGAAAAATGAATCCCACAGGGCCTTCTACGTCCACTACTGACGAAAATGTTAAAAAGTATTTGATTTAATTATGGGAGGCCGCAAATTAATAAAGTAGATTATAGGCATCTCTTATGAACGAACTCAAAACATCACAGTCAACGAATTGGGTTTCCACAAGGTGTCTGCGAGGTAGGTTCCGCGACTGCTTTCAGTTGAACAAAAAGGACGCGACTGTGCCCTAGCCTAAAAAGCACTTGGGGTGCAATTGCTTTCGACAATCGACGAGATCTAATCAGCAGTAGACGCATATTTTGACTATAAGGAAGAATCTTTTTTTTCTGCGGTCCAAATGCTTTAAATATGAGATGGCAGAAGTGCATCGAACTTGATGGTGATTATATAGAAAAATAAAAATATACTGTTTATTTTATTGGTTAGGCCGAATACTTTTCAATACACCCTCGTATATGCGAAAATTTTTATGGATGTTTGTTACTCAATAACGCCAAAATTTACTTAACCGACTTTGATAAAGCTTCTCAATGTTCACAACTTATGTACCAGAATAACATATGAGCTATAGAAATACTTTTTTTAGTATACGGGGACAAACGAGCAATCGCAGTCTTTCAGCGACTACCGACGCCCATTAACATCAGCATAATTATGCCAATGCATTGCCCTCCTTTTCACACCCCACCCCAATGGGCCAGCGGCTACTCACAAACCGCACGAAACGCGACACCGTAGGTGGCACTTTACGGCGGTATTATGTGAGCGAGAGGTACCTCCCCGGTCGTGCCGGCCCAATTCCGTTGTATAGGAGGATGTAGAGTCATGCACCAGGTGTGGCACTGCCTCCTATGCAACACGGCATTACGACTTACTATACTGCCATGAACACTGCGATATATACATAACACATAATTCAACATAGGACATCAGCACCATCTCTTACAGAGGTTTTGTGTCACATAATCATTCCCTCGGCATTTGGCCAGTGAGAAGATGTACGGCGACTCATAACAAAGAACTGGCTGCTTTCACGGCGATAAATTACATTTATAAGTACTTAAAAGTGTACAAATGAAACAAAAATGTTCGTAATACCTATTTAATTTACATCATAAATATCAGTATCACAATACTTATAAAATTATAAACTCTGTCATATTTATAATAAAACTATATTCATAATCAGACTCATAATAGAATTTAATATAAATTCCTTAACGCAATACATATATTGGGTAACTTTATAACATTTGTACATTAAACAACACAACCTCGGGCAAGGCGATCATCTGATATGGCATTCCGTGGCGAAATATATAAACATTTGCAATTTGTTACTTAAAAAAATAAAATTTGTTCTTTTTTTAAAAAATTAATGTACAGAGTTATTATATATTATCTTTAAGACGTGTAGGAATGTACAAGTTTGTTTAATCCTTTACATGACTTTGTGCTTTAAATTAATACTATGAAAGTGGTATTTCCCTTAAAATGTGGAGACAAAGGGTAGAACGGCAATCCCAATTTTGACTTGGCTCATCAAGGCTTTCTATTTCACTGTAAAATACCTTCATAAACCGGATTCTATTATAATTCATAATTCAAGTCAAAGTACGAAAAAAAATGATCTATAAATCAACATCTTTGTAAAGCTTAATACAAAATCCATGTCCTATATTTAATGTGTATAAAAATAATATTTTGTACAAAATTCATAAATATATATTCAACTAGGCACAATACGGCACTCAGTCGACAAATACTGATAACCAAAACTTACATAAAAGTTACTCATAGTATAGTGTCAAAGTGGGTACCTCTTCTATTTCATCTTTCGAAGCTCAACTATTACTTTTACAAAGTAAATGCACCATTCTGATACTATGGCCAGGAACACACTGGATTTCAAAGAAAAAAAATGCATTAAGTAAATACAGTATTTGTTTGCATTACCACTTTGACCGTCACTGAAAATATTTTATAAATCTTATTTCTACACATTGTACTAACACACACACACGCACGCACGCACACACACACACACATACACACGCCCGAAAAACAATAGCAAGATATTTTTATCACTTGTATAGAACAAACAAAACAATTGTGTGGAAAATATTTTGTTCTAAGACCTAACACATTTATGTACACCACACCAAGCCCCTGAACCTCTCATTGCTTCGAATTTCATCTTCTCTACGTTAAACATGTCTTTGTTTCAGGATCCTTACCGTACCTAGAACCAATTGTCATATGTCATGGTCCACATGAATACAAACAGAGTTGTGTTGCTGCCCTCACATTAACTACTCTCTTCAGACAAACATGCCAGTTGTGAAGATTTTTGACACCACCTTCGGACACAACCAGATCAATCTTACCATGGTATGTCAATTGTGGTCTTTCCCAATACCTACATCTCCTGACATTGTTTCAGTTCGTATGTGGGTTGCTATTCTTCTTCGGCATCGGTTGCAAGCTGGCTTATATTCACATAGTCGGGGTGCTGCGAGAAGACTTCCACGAGCTTCTCAAAGGTTGGTCTCAGATCCGGGCTGTACGCCCAGCAGTCCAGCATCACTTGATATATCTCATCCGGGCAGTTCTCTGGTCGTTGTAATCTTTCTCCATTTTCAATCAACTGTATGGCCTGTAAATAATAAAAAACATATAGTAATAATATGTAGAACCATATTTAAAAAACATATAGTAATAATATGTAGAACCATATTTAAAAAACATATAGTAATAATATGTAGAACCACATTTAAAAAACATATAGTAATAATATGTAGAACCATATTTAAAAAACATATAGTAATAATATGTAGAACCATATTTAAAAAACATAGTAATAATATGAAGAACCACATTTAAAAAACATATAGTAATAATATGTAGAACCATATTTAAAAAACATATAGTAATAATATGTAGAACCACATTTAAAAAACATATAGTAATAATATGTAGAACCACATTTAAAAAACATATAGTAATTATATGTAGAACCACATTTAAAAAACATATAGTAATAATATGTAGAACCACATTTAAAAAACATATAGTAATAATATGTAGAACCACATTTAAAAAACATATAGTAATAATATGTAGAACCATATTTAAAAAAACAATTTTTGTAATATTATTATATTAAGGTGTAACAGCAAAATAGAAACTTTGTAATTTTTCTTTTTACAGAGAGGAAAAGAAATTGGCTATAATGCATGTAAGGTGGTTCAACCGGAGCCTACACTGACACGTCGCACTGCGACGAAGGCTGGGATACATCACGTCATACTCTGGCGGAATATCCTTCTTGTCAGGAAGAAAGGGTGGAACTCGTCGCTATCATAGGCACAGACACGTTTCTGCCAGCTCTAATTCATGCCATACTGGTGGCAGTGATGATGGTTCGAATGCAGGAACTGCTTCGCAAAAGGTGTGATGCAAAGGCAAGTAGAAGCGGAAGATCTGATACCAGCGGAAAGATATCGAACACAAGCGGAGTGGTCCAAGGTTCACAATTTGGAAGGGACGACGTCCTTGGGAGTAACCCTCCCGAGTAGAACCTTCTAGCGGAAGCACAATTGGCGTAGTCGCGGTTGTTTGCCACCGCATTCCCGTGACCTCTCCAGTGACGCACGAGTAGGAACACCAGGCTTGGTGGTTACGGTGCGGATTCTTTTCCGCTCTCGAGTCCCACTTACCCCTCAGAGGGAAGTCCCGTCCTGGGCATGCTCAAAAGCATTCCCCAAAAAAAAGTAGAATGATGAACATCATAGCGGGAGCTAAACGATTGTAGTCACTACCCATCACTAAAGATCGAGGCTTTCAGCTAGTAGTTGGCCCTCTAGGCCCGGAATATAGCACACTCCGTCAGACCCAGCCCAGAGCTGTTTGAAGCACATAAATAGGTTTACCCCTTAACTGAAAAATACGCAGTAGCGCATTGTCGTAGCACCACGTAGCTGTGCTACGAGTGAGCGTAACTCCACTTGATTGTGCTATGTAGTACGCCGCTTAGTTATCAACAAAATGAGTGAATAGCATGTCGCTGATGGTCAATTTCCAGTTTGTGCCGAGTCTCAAGAAATTTTAAGGAGAAGAATGTAGTTCTTTTAAAGAGGTAGTTCCATGCTGCACTGCAGCCGAATTAAGCCGGTGAGGTACCTGTGGCTTACATAACACGGCCGTAAGGTGACAGATGCCGTGTTTCGTGCGGTTTGTGAGTAACCGGAGGCCCTGTGGGAGAATGGACGAAATGAGGGCCCCGCATATGCATGCAAACAATAATGCGGATGGCGGTTGTCATCAGTAGTCGTTGGAAGGCTCCGATTGTCGCTTGTCAAACTATACTATAAAAATTCACCTCAATGCCGCGCATGTCGCCGTAGGGCTGGCGGCCGTAGGAGAACATCTCCCACAGCGCGACGCCGTAGCTCCACACGTCGGCGGCGTGGCTGAAGGTGCCGTAGTTGTACGCCTCCGGCGCGTACCACTTGATGGGCCACTTGCCGCCGCGGCTGGCGCGGTAGTAAGAGCTGTCCGCTGACAGCGCGCGGGACAGACCGAAGTCGCTGATCTTAGCTTGGTGCCTATATAAGTATTATCGATACTTGTGAACAACCATTTCACAATATCTGACGTGTAATAAATTCGATTGTTGCTCACAATGAGTGTTTTAAAGGTATCTTATGTAAGAAATGGCTAATATTTGACGAAGGCAACCCCAATGAATTTTGTTTACAAAAATATTTTCAGTATCAGTTCCAACGCATTTAGTATTATTTAGAGGGCAACATGTAAATGTGAAAACATATTATGTTTTTTATGGTAAATTAATTTTCACCTACATCATACAGTTCTAGTGCTAGTTTCGTGATTATGACTACACCAGCTTGAATTTGTTTATTTTTGTACATAGTCGCCAACTTACATGCCTAGCCGAGTACTGCAGGATCACCTTTAGTTTTACACAAAAAATACCTGCTAGCAAGCAGAATATTCCTCGCGGCGAGGTCGCGGTGCACGAAGCGGCGGCGCTCGAGGTAGCGCATGCCGGCCGCCACCTGGCACGCCCACAGACGCAGCTCGTAGCCGGCCGACAGCGTCTGCCCGTGCCGCAGCAGGTACTGCAGCAGCGAGCCCAGCGGCACCAGCTCCTGCACCATCGCTAGGGGTGGGCCCTGAAATAAAAACAAACAATAATTTTGTGTTCTATGAGGTATCTGCGTTTGGCTCCGTCCTGCGGCGCATTAGGGACACTCACCAGACAGACGCCGATGAGCCGCACGATGCAGCGGTGTCGCAGCGCCATCATGAGCTTGGCCTCGGCGAGGAACTCCGCGCGGTTGGCTCCGTGCTGCGCGTGCAGCGTCTTCACCGCCACCTCCGTGCCGCCCAGCTGTGCGCGCACCACCGACCCGAACTCGCCCTCGCCCACCACACAGCCCAGCGTTAGATCCGTCAGCGGGATGAACTCTACCAACGGATAATACAACATACAATACTCCTGTAGGGTCTATCCTATACATGGTTAGGTTTAATGACAATCCTCAGCAACAGTTGCGTTACCTACACATATTTTTTGTACTGAAGAGATTTAATATGAGTGCATTTCACCAGCCTATCAGGTTGACGCATCGTACAGTCTAGTTTCACATAGTTTTTTGCAGACTGGGAGATGTAAAAGATATAACTCACCCTGCAGCGTAGACAGCTGGCCATCAGCGTTGATGGATATCTCGTTGTAGTTCTCCGCTAGTGCCGATACGGCAGTGCTGCCCACGGGCACCTTGTACGTGTCTGACTCGTCGTTGTTGTTGAGACTGCCGCTGTTGAAGTCGGACGAGAAGGACAGGTTCCTGGTCAGCAGCTCGAACGAGTTGTTGGGGCTCTGGTTGTTATTGGAGGTGTTGCTGTCATTGAGGATGTCATGTTTTACTAGTGATAGGGATTGGTTCAACGGTGCCCGGCTGGGTGACTTCTTTGTTCGGGGCATTGTTGAAAACTGAAATAAAAATAAGATTTATATAAGAAAATCTAAAGGAACCTTATACTAAATACGGATTGAAGGTACGATTGAGATGATGTACTTACAATGTAAGTGCGTGTTTTCCTGATAGCATCAGCAGCTTTAATTAAGATATGCTGCTTGTGTAAAGTCATTAGATTTAACTCAATTTATGTACATTTATTAATTTTTCGCATTCTAAATTTTGCATTTTTCAACATTTTGCTCGTACAAAGACGGCATCCAGATTGTCAGAGATTATATGGTAACCATGGCGTACTAAAGTATCAGCTACCAATGTAAATTACCTCCGGAAGCGGCGGCTTGGGCTTGGGCGGCACGGGCGTGGTGAGGCGCATGGGCAGCCCGTCGGGCACGGCGCTGTAGTGCTCTATGAGGCGCTCCAGCGACTCCAGGTACGGCCCGTCGTCGATGAATAGCCACTCGCCCTGTCACAGCAACTTGTTAGGAGTTAGCATTCCTTCGACTGATTCCAGTGACATCAGTAGTAATATACGGAGAGACATTTCCGCTACTTGTGATCACCGCAATCGCATTAACTAAGCCAATCTCACCTCAAAATCAAAATATTTTCATTCAAAATTGGATTTTACAGGTCCTTTTTAGAACGTAACGACGTAAGTATCGACTTTACTACAATCGTTCAATAAGGTGAAGTTGTATGGCGTTGCTTACCTCCTTCTTTCGGATAAGAAGCGGGGCGTGGCTTGTTTCCTCTTTCCTTACAACAAAGTTGTAGGGCGTGGCTTACTTCTTTCATTATGATGTAGGGCTAGGCTTAAAATCTTCTTTATAATGAAATTGTAGGGACCTAACTCTTTCCTTTTGATGAAGTTATAAGACGTGACTAACCTCCTTCCGTATGATGAAATTGTAGGGCGTGCCCTCGCTGCTCATGGTGAGCACGTACATGCCGCTGTGGCGCGTGCTGTAGCGCACGAGGAACGCGCCGTGCGCGTCGGCGTGCGTGCGGCAGTACTCCTCCAGCGTGCGCACCGCCTCGTCGCGGCTCAGCGTACCGTGGTACCAAGCGCTTTTGGATGTGCTCGGTGGGTCCGGCTTGTGGTTCTCTGTTAACACGATACGAGCCCGTCACAATGTGGCGTCGATGACGTCACACGGTCCGTCGCTTTGACCATACTGCCTGTCAACACAGGCGCAGCCTTGTGTCGCAATCTCGACACTATATAAACGAGTTGTACCATATCACACGTCCACTACTGGATTACCACCACCAACAAAAACGGTCGCTAACTTGATTGTGAATTAAACGCAACTAAAACAGTAACCATAGTGATCTGAGATCATGGTTGCTGTAAAACTTGTAAAACGGCTAACTGGCCAGCTGTGAAATAATTTATAAAATCCGTAACATTAGTTTTGTTTGACTAATGAATAACATCAGAGTAAACATATGATTAAACGCAAACTTATCTTAATGTTTGTTAAAAAACTGTTATTTGCAATGAAAGTATGTAATTGAATATTTTTTAAATTATAAATATATTTAATAAGATCACAATATCAACATCGGGCAGATCTAAGATGATACACGCACAGAGGCAGACTTACACCTAAGTTACACAAAAACAAAGACGCAGTGGCAACATAGCTCGGATAACCGCGCGTGCTGCGGCAGAGGTCGCGAGTTCGAATCACACCTAGGTCATGGATGTTATCTATATATTTCTCTAATAAAAATCTTAAAAATATACAATTACTTCAATATATATTAAAATATTAAGTAAATTCTCGTTATTTATTAGCTGTAACACAAGTGCTTAAGGTCACACAAGCTATTACATTATTATTACTTTAGTAATTACTGGCTACTGTTGTACTTCCTTTTTTGGGCAACTCACTTAATAACTGGTAACAGTCTGTGTGTCCGTTGTTCTTCGCTATCTGAGCCGGGGTGTCCTGGGAGAGAGTTCTGGGGTGTGCGGGCGCCTTCAACTTGAGTAAAACCTGTAATCGACACATCAGTGCAACACGTTAGAGCGCAAGTACATAGTCGAGTCAGGATATAAGTGGTAATCTGCCACCATGCGCGGCTGTGCCTTTATTATTATGAACGCAGGAGTGGCGTCATGCTGTGTTGCAGCCGAATTGGGCCGGCACGACAGGCAAGTATATCACGCTGTCACGGCACCGCCGCAAAATGAGAGCTATCGTGTTTCGTGGCTTTTGCGAGTTTCCTCTGGTCTGACGGGGAAGGAGAGCACCATGTCTGTATGACTTCTATGCGGATTTTTAGCGACAAATACGACCATACGTCAGTTGGCATTAAGACGCTTAGGCCGCTCTATTGTCCCTTTAAAAATATCGTATGGCTGAAATTTCATAAAAAAATTCATTAATTTCGCTCCTCACCAGGTCTAGTGCACCCCCGGTACATGAGCATGTTCTCCTTATTCCAACTACAGCAATCATACCTTGTGTGAGCAAGACAGAACTACACACTGTATTCCCTCATTCTCCAATTCCGATGGGACGGTAATCCGACACGACCCAAGGGCAACCAGACGCAGAACCTTGACGTGCCCTGCGAGGAGCGAGCGCAGCATAACTAGACTGTCAGAGAAAAGTTCGAGACGAGCCAAGTTTTACTTACCTTTATACATTCGATGTGCCCCCTTTGCGCTGCGTCATGCAGAGGGACTTTGCCCGTGGGAGCGTGCTTCATCTGATAGTTGGCATTCCCTTTTGTTATGAGCAACTCAGTTGTACTGGGCAAGTTGTTTTGGCATGTGTACTGTAAACAACACAATAAAAAATATTGCAAAAAAATGAGAGATTTCAAGGCCTTCACCGGTCAAACAATCCATTTATTCGACCGACAATGTAAAGTACTACTTCTTTCTAAAATTAGTTCCTTATTACGTTTAATAAATTAAATATGTTATTACTTCTTTCAAGTACAAAAAAGGTTAGCATAAAAAGAACGATCAGGTTACAAAAGGAATTATAGAGGATTATGGCGAAGGAATAAATTTACAAAGGTTACACATAAAATTAAATGTATTATGGTTTTTTTATTATAATACAGGAAGCGAGAAGCCGGGTGGCAGTCAGTTATAGTCTATAATCAGAGCCATGTAGATACCTGCCCCCTCATTATGCTTTACCCGGTCAACTCATAGCCACATACTCGCCTGTGTCATTCAGCCAGAGATAGTGTCCTGCTCGTCACAAATTCGACCGGAATGCAGCCACCACACTAACTCTTTCAAAAATTACATAAATAAATATTGTCATGATAAAGTCTGCACATAATGTCCTTTGCAAACCGCAGACACATGGTGACGAATATCAATTATCATCAACATTGGCCCTGACATATACACTGGTGGAGATAGGTCTACTTTAATGAACGTCAAGACGGAGATCGACTTCGCACTTCGTATATGGACCACCAATACTTCCCTCGGCCTCTATTACGTACAACTCACATGCAACGGGGTATATCCGAAGGAATCCCTGACGTTTACGGGCGCACCGCTCTCAATGAGCTTGGCCAGGATGTTGTCCCGGCCCGCGCGGGCTGCGATGTGCACCGCCGTCTGTCCGTCCTGGTTCTTCGCGTCTCGACTCCGATAGCCGCTCGCCAAGATTTCCGACACTATTTTGTAATCGCCCGCCTCCGTTGCCCTGCAAGCAAACGTAACAAGTCTTTATACTAAGAGCTAATAAAGATGTCTCAGAAAGGAAAGTAAGTTTTTCTAAGGAATTACACATTCCATAGAAAAACATACGTATGACCCAGTGGAGGGAAGGAGGAAAGGAGGTCAATTCATCTGGATGATAACAACACGATGTCTGTGGGCGTCGGAAATCGTCTAAAAGCTCCTATTTCCTGGACGAGAGGACGATTATGCGGAATGCTTCTGGTTTTATTTAATCCGAATAATCGATAATTCAGTAAAGTACTGCACGAAAATTTTAGAATCTGTCTAGGTGATTTATATAGGTTATCGCCATCCCATTTGAATACGTGTATGACAATGAGTTCGCGTACACACATGCAATTGAGTTTGCGCACACGTGTGTACTGCGTAAGTCAGAATAATTAGACGCTACTGAAATCTGGTCGGGACAACGTCCAGTGTTGTCATTGTTGACAGGACTTTTAAAAATCTTCGTACCTAGACATATTTTTAGGCCACTATCTCTCATTACTCTTGTTATATTTACATAAAAATGTTATTTAATATTAGTCATACGAGTTTTTCGAACATCATAATATGGCAGATACATCTGTTTGCGGTGAATCATAACCGTGTAAGTGATTCATTGTAATTACAATACCTCTTGACGACGTTTGTTTACACGAATTTAGTTGGACTGTGAAACATGGAAGAGATTCAAGGTTGGACAGTTTCTATGCGATGAATATTATTTACAATAACTTGTTTTCGGACGTTCGGGTCCACAGCAAAGGCGCTGCGTGAATTGATATCGTGGTTTATTTGAATTTCATCTTAAATTTGCGACGCAGCTATCGTCACGGGAGTATTGACGTAAAGACAAACCCGTAGACTAAGTAATAGACTAGCGAGGGACGATATTCGAATTTGTATCGATACACGATGTTCCTTTATGGCTTTTTATCCACATTGTTCATATCGTAACTCAGGTGGCGCATCGTTAATATAATATACCCACGCCACACTAGTGTGTGACTAGTTAGCATCGTAATTATAGAAGTAACATGGATTATGTCTGCCTCGTGGTCAAGTTGTAAGCATGTGCAGTCGTGAGGTCTTGAGTTCGAGGCCCGGATCGGAGCAGTTTTACTGGGATTTTCCAATTTCTGAAAACGGTCCGAAGTCATGGCGTTAGCAATGTTACATTCTCCTGCACTGAGAGCACGTTAAGTGTCGGTGTCTTGCGCCTGATTTTGCTCTGGTCACGTTGGATTACGGTACCATCGGAATTGGGGAATGAAACAACACCCACTTGTGCACTATAATGTCCTGCGCAGTTGGCTAGGCTCTGCAGAGATGGCCGCCGTGCCCGATATTGGGCTAGAGAGAAATTACATTTATTTTATTTTTAATTCTATTATGGAATGGAAGCTAGCCTACAACGTGTACAAGTCGAACGAGAGCAAATGTGGCTCACTTTGTCTCCCTTTTTTCTCTCTGCGCTATACTTATGCGAGATTAAATAGATGAAGATAGAAATACATTCTCATCTTCATTGTCTATCAACCAACGCGGACACTCTTCTACAATATTATCTCTATGATCGTATAGCGCTATACGTTCATTTGCACATGTCAAACGGGATGGTGCAAGGATTTCAACAAACCCTGCATCGAAATCTGTTGGATGTGATTAACTTAGCACGGACTAGAGAAACATGTGAACCTTTAAAACACAACTATTTTTGGGTGTGTAAAGCCTGAACGTCACACCGTGCGTGCGTGACAATGTCATCTCGACGAGCGAATTCACAGTTGTCACGGTCACTATCCTGTATAATTATCGCATATCGGCCGCGCAGCAGGAAGTCTCCAATATTTTTGGGTGTGTAAAGCCTGAACGTCACACCGTGCGTGCGTGACAAGGTCATCTCGACGAGCGAATTCACAGTTGTCACGGTCACTATCCTGTATAATTATCGCATATCGGCCGCGCAGCAGGAAGTCTCCAATAAACTTGTCACTGTTTAAAACCCATCGCTTGATGCAATATAAGTACAATATTTAAGGCCAGTCACCCTTGTCAATGCAATAATCATATTCTCTAAGTGGAGGGCGACAGAGCTGGTATTCTGTAAACCTGGTGGTACTGGGGAATTGAGACGGCAATTTTATAATGTTTGTGCACATTAGAAAATTTCAAATATGTATAGCAGATCAATGTGTTACCGTTTCTTTTCTTTACAACTCGGGCTATTATAATAGTCAATGAGTTTCCCGAACTTTTTATTACCCAATAACACACACACAGGACGAGTCGAGTGTATGGCCATAGGTTCGCATGTACAGAGCGAATGATCAACATGTACAAAGGACAAATTTGTAGACGCT
This sequence comes from Eumaeus atala, assembly GCA_017140195.1. Lineage (NCBI taxonomy): Eukaryota > Metazoa > Arthropoda > Insecta > Lepidoptera > Lycaenidae > Eumaeus > Eumaeus atala. The sequence goes on along the minus strand of JAFELO010000014.1, from coordinate 598,684 downwards.
TGTATAAGCGGCCGACAGCATCTATGGGTTTTGTAGGATTCGATTCATCCGTGAGTCCGACACCTACCGAATCTAAGCCAGGTCCGGTGGTAATGCGTAATTCCCCGGGAAATCATAAAAATAATGCCAAGGAACGAAAATAACTCCTCGTTAATTTTCGAATCTTGATGGCCGTGAAGGTTTAATCACAATATTTTCCTTTGCCCCAAATTTGTGTAATCTGTACATACTACACACAAAATCCCCAAAAGCTGTATGTCTATCTGTGATAGATTTTCTCAAAAACTGTATGTCTGTATGTGATAGATTTTTTCAAAAACTGTATGTCTGTATGTGATAGATTTTCTCAAAAACTGTATGTCTGTATGTGATAAGATTTTCTCAAAATCGACTGAACGGATTTTTAAACGGTTTCCATCCATGGATCGAGGGATTCCCGAGGTAGGTTTCGGTGCATAATTTTCAAATTAACAAACCGGCCCCTGTTTTTCCTGGGCGAAGCAAGGACGGATAGCTAGGCAAGTATAATACTATTGCTGATCAGAAGCAGGGCCAGCCGCAGGCCTGCGGGCCATGTGGCTCGCCAACGCTTTGTTTGTGTGAGACATTAATAATGATGATAGAAGGACAACGCATCTGCGTTACAATCTCTCTTGTTTTTTTTTTGCTCGATTGATCCCTTATTGCTTGATAAAAAAGTCTTGTGACTACTAGTTATATATTAAAACGTCATATTAAGAAAAAATATTATTGTTATATACGTACGGGCCGACTAGGGCGACACATCTGGATATCAAAGATATTTATGGGCGTCGGTAGTCATCGATACGCTTCAACTGTTAGTTTGTCCCCCTTATGTTATAAAAATGTACTTAATTAATAACATCCATATTATAAAACGAAACCACCAAAGGCTGTAATTTAAGTACAAAGGCTCTCAATTTGACAGTAATGCAGCATTTTTCTGCATTCTAGAGCCAAGGAAATATGAATAATCACTCTGTTTAGTGTTTATTCGATGTCTTGTTTCCTATGTCGGCTCATTACTGTATCATCTACACTCCCTATACCGGATTTTGATGCTCAGTTTAAAATTGTACGACAATCACTTTACCATACATACTAAGGCGCATTTGTTGATTGAAGGGCTCCGATTTCTCGTTTTTCCCCCTATACAATAATCCATAAAAAAGTGTTGCAATAGGGAAACTTTAAAATTTTACAAAAACGAGCTGCCCTCACTGATCAAATTGGATACTGAAAGAAACTGTGTGTCGGTTCTGACTTACGGCTAAAATTTACTCCTTAGCTAACATGATTCTGAAGTGAATATTAGTTCGAAATTTATAATTTATATCAATTATGTTATGCCTTTTTTTTACTGCTCTATGCGGACCAGTGTAGTTTCGTCGATTAATATGAGACACGTCGGGCGACGGTCCAGTTGAGGTTTTGGATGGGAAGGATGAATCCCGATAGTTATTCAAGATAAGTTAAAGTTATTATCATTTTGGTAGAGGCGACCGGGTCTCCTCTCTAACGAGGGGCGCAACTCATGCGCGGCAGCCTAAGTTTGTTTTGCGTTGTCGTGGGGGCTGGAAGAGAGCTCGTTGAGTTATCATGATTGGGGGAACCGCCCCCCCTTCCAAAACGGGCGAGTGGTACAACTCGTGCGCGGTCATTTGGACATGTGACCTTCGATAACAGCGTTACCCTGCTGATGAGCTCGCTCGTTTGTTGCGATTTTACTCCGCGCGACCTAAATCGGTTCACAAGGAACCCCATAAATGTACCATACACATTCCCATTCCATTCATAAACGTATCACATGAGTAATCAAGAGTACTCAAACGCGACGTCGTTTTTATAACGTTGAGCAAGGGTAAGAAAAATTAAGGCCAATTTGTATATCACCAACTCCGTAATAGAACTTCCTCCTTCAACAGCTATCAACTTTATTGACGCATATAGATGCACTATGTGCGTCAATAAAGTTGATGTACCATTACACTATAAAACCACTTACAATTTTAAGCGGCAGGTCATTGCTGGTTTGGCACCAAATTGGATTACTGCGACCGGAAAATATCTCTTTCAAATACCTAATAATAATATTGTCCTAGCCGAATTTCGGTCACAACGATCATGTCTATTGTAGAACTGCCGTGCACAAGAGTTTCGAGGACACTAGTGCACTCTTTGTACCATTATTCTTCTATGGGACGGCGAATCGACACATACGGAGTTATTAAATCAGGCGTAGGACAGACGGCTTAACGTGGCCTCCGAGGCATGGGGGTATAAGACCGCCAAATTACTGATCCCGGATTGTTATTGGAAATTAAATATTACTCACTTCTGTGGCTGATATTCAGCCATACCACTAGACCCCAAGGCAGTCAACTCTCTCATATAATTGTGGCATGAAGTGACAAGTAAGCGTTACTGTCATTGCAGTAGAATCAGAGCGGAATGACTGGAGACGTGTTGCTTACACAATACCGCCATTAAGAGATAGTGCCATGCTGCTTAGGAGGATGTATGCAACGGAATTGGGCCGGTACGACCGGGGAAATACAACTCGCTTACTTGATACCGGCGTAAAGTGACATCGTCGCTGTCGCATTTTGTACGATTTGTGGGTAGCCGATGGCCCACTGGGGGAGGGGGGTGATAGGAGGGCAACGCATTTGCGTAACAATCATGCGAATGTGCATGGACGTCGGTAGTCATTAATCATTTGCCCCTTATGCTATAAAAACAAATCCATAGCCACGCCAGGAATAAAGAGAGAAACACTTCTATATAACCTTAATGTGGACGTTTATCGTCCTCTACAGTAAACAAAGGGCTCATTTGCCCCTCATACAAGTAACGAGAAAAAACAGCTTTTTGTATCTTTATACAAAATAAAATAATTGTACAAAAAGCTGCTTTATGTTGTTTAAATATTGTGTAGGATATACCAGCAGTTTTGTTATTAATTGCAGGTTATTTATAGCATGAATCTAATCACCTGTGACGTAGTTTATCAACAGAGGATCAGAAGCCTATGTCCAGTAGTGGTAAGATAAGGGCTATGGTAACAAATTTTCTGTCAAAATGAAATCTAGTATATATATACTAATTATAACAAATATACCAGGATCTTTATGTGTATACTTTACTTGCTATGTTACCAATCACAAGTAAATATTTGGGACCAATAGAAATCCAAAACACAATGGTAATTCCATTTTGTGTATAGTAACTAAATTCTTCTTCCTAGTACGAAATTCCAAGAAATAAAATATGTAGGAAATAAATTTAAATTATAGTTTAGTCATCTTCATTAGGATTATAATAACATAATGATAATATCTGCGGACTTATCACACCATGTTAGCCTAGCCCTATGCTAAGTACCATTTCTAACTGTGACAAGGAGTTGTGTTATAGGTACTAGACAACAGAAACATAGTTAATGTTTTTTATAAAATTAGGAAATTTGATATATTTGTGAATTATTTTTATGAAAATACATATATAAATGTCCATAATCTAGACGGGATTTAAACCTGCGACCTCTGGTGTGACACGCAGACCAACCGTCACATTACCAACTGTGCCAGTTGGTCATCATATTATAGTAAAACTTGAAGTAGGGTCATATTTTTATTTGTTTGTTAAGTATTTTGATCCTATTTTTGGGAAGACTAAAAGCTAAACCCTGAAAAGTTCATTTTTCACGAACATGTGAGTAAATATTGGACTCAGATCTGATGCTTTTCTGCTGTTGAGAGAAGAAGCATTTAAATGATCGATTTTGCATCATTATGAAAATATATACTGTTTACACTCACCGATGCAATAAATTTGTTGTGCCTTGTGTTCTTGATTCGTGAGGTGGTGGGTTTCCTTTACATATTACAGAGAGTCTTGTTGCCAAGGCATGAGAGTCACCCCGGTAATGTTGTATCAAAGTGTCCAAACCATGAACTGTTGTGTGTTCTTCAATTGAAAAGAATGCATCTTCTCCATGTCTCCTTATTTGATAGTGCACCACTTCTCCCTATTTACAAATAATTAATTAATACCATCAGAAATACAAAGATTAATATTAAATATCTTATCTCCCCAAGAAAGTAGGACTATTAAAATTTTTGCAGAGTCTTAAGGCTTTCGGATTGGCATTTAACAAAATCCTTATTAGACAGTTATTTGATTAGGATTAAAATATAGATATAAATGTATGTACATAAAGGCCTATAATACTCTTTTAGTAAATTTTATGACGAATCACAGACTCTTAACAAATTCTCATAAAAGAACCACATCAGGTCTATTAATTTTCTTTTAATCCATATAAATTTGAATCCAAAATTATTGTTTCTAGTCTTTATTTCAATACAAGTTTCTTCCGCAGCTACAATCGTAAGTTGAACAAACCTGCAATGTTATGATAGGGGTAGAGGTTAGAGTCGCAAATTTTAATTGACCTACCACCTACCTGGTGTAGAACAGACAGCACAAAATCTCCAGACGAGGTATTGCTTTCACGTACAAGAAAAACCCCATCTTCACCTTCTACAAAACAAAATTAAAGAATAAACTTTCTGTTTTTTTTTCGATGACCAATACCAATGTTTACAGAAATATACATAATATAAATTAAAACATACCTTCTTTTAAGAGCTTTTCAGCAGTTTCTCGAGATATTTTGCCATGAAACCAGTTAACATTATCCTCTCTATTCATCCTCAATAAAAAAGAATTAGTCTGAAAAGTTAAACCTGTTTAACAAGTGTCACATTCACAGATGATTGATTTTTTTTATAATCATCTTACTACAAATTTTAATGTATTTGAGCACAATCATCACAACGGAAGATATTATTGAATATAATATCATTTACGCTTTAAAAGCACTAGCAATTTGTTCGAAATAAATAAAATGAAACAAATGAAAAGAACTGATAAGTTCTGGAGTACTGAGTAGTCAATTACTTCAAAAGTTGTTAGATTAAAGACAAAGTGAGATCTTGCAATAGCTGTTTTCCGTTTCTTTCTATCTTATGGCCAGTGCAATGTAATAACTAGTTCTTTTAAGAAGAATAGAAAACCTTTTCTATCGCCACCTCTTATAAGCCAGAAGTAATGCGTTAAAAAGAGACAACATATATTACAAGTCGTCATTCTACATTTACTGTAGGTTGAGCAATTTGGAACGTCAAATGTCATGTAAAATTCTATTTCATCGTTTATCTGGATTTATTTTTACGCCAATCTAAGAAACAAATGTGCTGATTTTAGACACTCACTTTTAAAATTATGGAATATTTCTTACCTTCAATAATATAAATGACGTCATGGTTGTTATCATATAAACAACTTCAGTAAATAAAAAAAATATTTGGTGATTTTTTTTAACAAACTGCTTATTTATATTTTATTCGCTTTCTCTGAATACACATTTTTTCATGTTTCAATATTATTTTAAGGAAAATACAAATTTTTCGTAAAGCGATTACAGTGAGCGGTGTGCTCGTAGCAAGCAACCGGCAGACAGGCGCGGTATCCCCAACTCTGCCTTCCAACGAATGACTCATAGCAAGGTCAATTCCGAGAAATGAATCACCAGGCACCAGCGCACTCAGTTCAGCAATGCCATATGTAGTACGCATTCCCTCACAATATTTATACGTATACTTTGTAAATACAAACACGATCAACTAGGTATCTAAGATAATAATTCCTATTCAGTTTGCTTACCTAATGATAAATGTAAGAATGTTGAATTTTAAAAGTATGTTGAAAATCGTAGGTACTTGTTGGTGGAATAATTAATTCGTCTTGACTATTTCAAAGATGTTACAACTTAGAAGCCGGAACTCTTATTTCAATTATTTTTTAATATTATGCAGGCACTCGTTAGCTTTTAACATTATTTTATAACATTACAGATTACTTCCCTGCCGCTTACCATTCGGCCCAGAATAAAAGTAATCAAGTTCTGCAAAAAACTACCTAAGATTATTTTTTGTCAATTAGGTAAGTATGAACCAGAGTCACATAAGTAGGTATTGTAAGTCTGCATTATACTGGCCACTCATAAAAATTATCAAATAAGAAATACCAAACTACCAGTAGGTATATGGCCCCAACTGAATTCGGAAATATTTTTTATATTTTTGTTATTTAAACCAAAACTCCGTTGTTCTTTGTAGTCTAGTCAAATTTAACATTGATTTAAAAAATCACTTGTCATTGTTAATTCAAAGGAGTTGCGATGGGGATGTGCTTTTTATTACGGAGTTTTTTCCTTCTATACATTATTTCGGGGTTTTTATCAAATGTGATATGTCAACCCCATCGTGCCTCATAAAATATAAAAACAATATATAGCCGCTATCGACAACTTCCAGATCTATTGTAAGACCTTGGATATCATTAAGGCGTTAGGTTACTTGTCAAGGGAATTCCAATTTCAAACACGTCCAATTGCGATGTTTTATTACACCCATGGTTATTTTCAAATCATCATACTAGCTTGATGGTCCACAAATATGAGTGTCATCCGGAGGTAGATAGACGTACTACCAAACCAAGATTTAGGTCAAGTCTACCGTAGCAACTGGTTATTATCTTGGAAGACTATATTACACTCAACCAGATAATAAGACAAAAACAAATAAAATCTTGTAAAAGTAGAGGTCGACCAACACTTCGTTTTCCTAAACGCGACCTCCACTCCAGAACCTTACTGACCCATCTGCCGTCTGTTCTTCAGAGTGTGTGACCAGCGCATTGCCACTTCAGCGAGTCTATTCGTCGCTTGATATTGGATACTTTCTCTGTCGACGGTTCACCAGGTGGGAAGACGATGTGAGTAGCAGGAGATCGGTCGTCTTGGCGTTCATTGAGAGAGGTCTATGTCCAGCAGTGGATCGATAAGGGCTGATAATGATGATGTTGATGAAAAATAGAGGAACTATAGCTTAGATTGCCTAAAATTGCAGCACAAACCAGACAGTCTTGTAACATCACAACTTTACTTATGTAACAGAGTCTACCCATGTTATGCCCACTCCACAAAAGCATCCGTGGCATTTGGTAAGTACATGCATTAAGTATTTAGAAAGTATTGCTGACTATGTAGCAAATATAGGTAGGATCAGTGTGCAGCGACCATTGGCAAACCAGTTCTCCGGTTTGTTTTCCCCACGAATGTTTTATTTACTTTCGTTCGTCTGCTGTAACCTGTCTGCACAGAAGTGTCCTTAACTAACCCAAACTAGCGAGACTACTGACAAGATAACACTGATGAATATAGTCTCGTGAACTGTTGTGGAATGCATCGTCATTAACAATAGGTGCTAAAAAAAGGAAAATTATTAAAAAGAAACTAGAGCCTCTAGTTTATATTAATAATTTCACTTTTTTTTCCTCCAATCCGAACATATTTTTGAGCTTGTCTTTTTACACCAATTAGCGTAACCATTAAAATTAGATAAAACAAATAATCTAATTTGAATTGAGTACAATTGAATATCGTGTAAAATGCGAGCATTCTGTCGCGGGTTCTTCGGAAATAGCCATGTCTTAGTGGAAACAAGTAACTACGTCTTGTTACAAGTGCATGTACTTCTACTGGTACAATAGTCGGCTTCCCCGCCGAGATCCATGCCTCCTCCAAGCCCCTCTTCCCCTAAATATCTAATTAAATATCCGCATGTATTTTTAAACCACTACGAAATTCAAGAATTTTCCTACTGAATACTTTCATTCATAAATGTTCAATTAAGCAAAGCTAACGATGAGTATGCGGAAATCACAGGCTCATTCACATGTTTTGAAATTTAGAATTGATACATTTCATTGGCCTCTTTCAAAGGGGCTGATAATGATAATGAATGACATTTCATTTGCGTACATGTGATCCGCCGCCGACATCGGCCTGGTCATTATGACAATGACGTCACTACACGTCACGACAGACCAGGAGCCGCGCCGCGCACAATAAGGCTGAGTCATCGCTTTCTACCGACTGTTGGCAACGGTCAATGACCTTCGCAATTTTATTTACTATATTTCGAATCTGAATTGCTGTAACGCAAAGATAAATAACATTGATTCTTGTTATTTTTATGACATTTTCAAGGATACGTAGGAATAATGCGACACTATAAAATCTATTCTAGTGTCGACGGGATACCTCTTATTATAAAAAACAAGTATCATTCCGCGGTTTCACCAGCCTAACTCCGGTCCTGTGAATCATAGCGTCATGGTATATACCAATATGCTCGATAAATGGAATATTCAACACAAAAATATTTTTTTCAATTCGGGCCTGACATTCGGGCAAACAAACAAACTCTTCGGCTTCATATTCTTAGTATAGAAGTATCGATAAACTTGCAAACAATTTTAAAATAATTTGGATAATATCCATTGACAATTCCATGGCCTTATGACACCTTTTAAGGTGGTTTCACTTGTTACACTTACGTGATTAGACTACCGAAGTCCGTCTTTAGCCAGACATAATGTTATGATGAATGTATTGAAAGAGTAGAAATAAGACTTGTGATTTCATGAATCACAATTTTATCATTATAAAAAAATATATAATCGTACAACAGTCGAGTTCTGAGGCCACAGTGTCTCTTCAGATATTATCATCATCATTACCTCGTTTTAGAATGGACCCATTCACAAGTAATTTGATTAGGGGTTCCCTACATTTTCATTGCCTTGCGTAGTAATTTTTGCTATTTCAGATCTTAACACGTTATAAAATAGTCCCCAGAAGTTGTCCGTCTGTACGTGATCAATTTTCTTAAAATCTACTAAACAGACATTTAGCAAATTTTCACGCTTATACAGATCGATTACCGAGGAAGGTTTTAGTGTATGATTTGTCAAGGTAACAATTCTGTCATTCACGGGTAAATCCACGCCGGATCACTGGTCTTAAGTACGCCGAGGTTAAGACAATCGGTCCTTCATCCAATGGAGTCAAGTCAAGTGAGACTGTCAGTTCACTGAAGCCTCTCTGGCCATGATAACAGTTGAATTAGTTGTTATAATCTCATATCAGGATGTGGGAGTGTGGGGTGGGGGCCTGACGAAAACTCATAGCAATCCGATGCAGCTGTGTTGGGCTTCACTTCGCTTCCACAGCATAAGTTAAATTCCGGAGAAGAAACGAAGCCACGTGTAGGTAGGTACATGTATCCTTACTTTCATATTGAAATATTGACCCTATGCATTAGGTACAGTCAACTCGAAAAGTCGCTAACCGGATCCATATTCTCGAAACTGTTCAACAGCCGAGAATACAGAATCAAATCATAATTGGTTCCAGTGTACTATACAGTACATAGCGCACGCTCTACTTGACTGATTACGTCTACCGCGGTACCGATTTCTCGTAACATTTATAATATGTGAGCATCGTATTTTGGTGCTAAGTGAATTTCGCCATTGTCTCTACGTAGAGAACACTTGAAATCTACACGCCTACACAGTTAATTCCATTTTCAAATTATATACACAGTTAATTCCATTTTCAAATTATTAGGCGAATATTATGAGTGTGAACTCGAGCGGGCGGTCTTCTTACTAAGACCCATAATTGCTAGGACAATGTAAAATAGGGATTTACGTGTAGATTACAGGATAGGGGATCGTGTCAGTAAAAAATTGTGGGATAGTGACACCAAAACACTGAACTACATTTAATACTGAATTAATATTATTAGTCTATGTTTTTTAGGGTCTGTCATTAAGTATTAGAATCGTGTCTCATTGGGACGTTCCATGTTTGGTTTCTGTTATATGCTGGTCTGTCACTGCGGCCATTTTCACCACGATCCGTGCCAATGCAATAACTGACCCAATGATATATTACATATAGACACACAACTTCATAACATTGATTTAGCACTATTTAATTTATTTCAACATTATTATACCCGACCGGCTTCATGTTTATTGTGTTATCTATAAGGGGACAAACGATCAGTCGGAGCCTTTGATGACTACTGACACGCATTACTGCAAATAGGTTACACAGATGCGTTGCTCATCCGGCTTTCCCTCAATGGGCCTGGAAACACAGGACGCGACTGTATGTAGTTGTCACTTTAAAGCAATGAATTTCAGAAATGACAACAAATCTTACGATTTACGACCGTTCCCGTTCGTCGCTTAATTCACAATCTCACTTAATAATGGTTTCCATTCCCTCTGAGAAAACGAAGTCACCTTCTTCTCTTTTAATTTTTTACTGTCGTCGATCAACACATAATTTATAGATCGATGTCAATTAGTGATATAACAACTAACAGTCTCAAGTGGAATGAAATACCTCTTATCGTATAATCAGATTCCACTTGAACAGATCAATAAATTCGGGTCATATTGGAAACATTTACACTTTTCCTACGGCACCCAATGTATGGGTATCAGTGCTCCCTGTTTCCCATAACGTAGGTAGGTACAGAGCTACCTGTTACCATATTCACCCAGGTACTTTTCCCATAACGTAGGTAGGTACAGAGCTACCTGTTACCATATTCACCCAGGCACTTTTCCCATAACGTAGGTAGGTACAGAGCTACCTGTTACCATATTCACCCAGGTACTTTTCCCATAACGTAGGTAGGTACAGAGCTACCTGTTACCATATTCACCCAGGTACTTTTCAGTGTTGCCAAAGCTAATCCGCTAGCGTATTGTAAATTGTTATGATTTTAAATAGAACTTTATAAAGCTAATAAGGGATATATAATCATAGTCTCAAATCGTTCCTACATATTTAAGTGTGTCTCTTTCATGTTTAGCAAAGATAAAAAAATAAAAGAGCTAATATGTTTCTACACAAATATGTTAAAAAAAACTTTCTTTTCTTAGATATAAACAACAAATTTCATTTTCGGTATTTTGGATAATTTAAAATCTTATTATTATAATTAATTTGCCTCTTAAGCGTCTTTTTCAAACGAATAAACCCAGATACATATCGGCCTATTCATTTAGGCGCTACGATGATATAGACCCGGAGATAGATACACCTTAAACATATAATATCCCTCTTTTATTCATGGGGGTTAAAAATGCTGAAACAACACTTATGCAAAATTGAATTCGAAATAGAGTTTAATACCTTACCGGTAATTACCGAAGCATCCTAAATTACACTTGGATCTATCGCTTATTATATATCATCGCCAGTGAGGTAATCACTAAATTCTGTGAATGAAATAACATCTAGTAATTTAAAATCCCTAAAAAATGTAACTGTATGCATTGAGTAGAACGTACAACGTAATTTCAGCTGTATTACGGTGTAACAGAGATAGTATTCAAACATTAAGGACCGTAGAGTATATTTTAAGACGCAATTCAATAGTGAATAGACCTGCTCTGAGTCACCAGACGTAAATGGTTACATACTTATGCTGTTATGGAATCGGGAGGAAGTGTAATTAGTTTTTAATTGATATCCGACTCGACATAAAGGAGGCGTCATGCTTTTTAGTTATTGCAGTCGTTGTAGGAGTTTGTACTTAACTTTTCTCTTCGTTTATCGCTATTTTCCAAGAGTGTAGTGAAATACACTAATTTGTACTCATAAACTCTCGTTTTTTTTATTCGGAAGGACCAACTAATGGTGGCGATGCCATTGCATTTGCCAGTTCATCGGCTGGCAAAAAATTTTTAATCTTTATAACGGCATAATTGCTCCCAGCTGTTATATGAAAGGGTTGCAGTGATTACTGCAGTTGATCCTGGCGATGTCTCACCAAGAGCCGCGATGAGAAGTGTTCGTTTTTGTAGTGGTATGTAAGTGTATGCACTACGCATTGCAGCCGCATTGGACCGGCACGACTGGAGAGGTGCGTCTCGCTTACATAACGCCGCAGTATGGTGACTGTTATGCTGACGCATTTGGTGCGGTTTGTGAGTAGATGAGAGTGAGGAGATGAGGGCAGGATAGCATCTATATAAAGCAATAACGCGGATATCTATGGGCGCCGGTGGTCATCAAAAGGCTCCAGTTACTCTTTTGTCCTCTTATAATCTGAAAAAATGTTCATGGGGTCGTGGGTCGTTAAGGCTCCGACTGCTTTTCTGTCCACATTTAATATAAAAGAATCTACCAGAGTGGGAGAAATATAAATAAACGATCATATTTTATGCATGGCAAACGTTTATTTGCGAATAATAAAAAATACAAATATCGCATACTTCATGTATAAAATTTGAGAACAATTATTATCATCATTTTAACATAAATTAAAGTAATAAAAAAACATAGTTTTTACAAAACTTATAACATAAATCTTACAATACGCCATCTTGTGGTCTTATTTAGGTATTATGACATTACTCTGGGTTGCGATTAATGATTCATAAGTACCTAATTCATAACATTAGTATTAATATGATGTGTGCGTCTATTATTAAAGTACAAGATGGTTGTAGTTAATAACATGAGTAACAAATTAATTGTAATGTCTATAATGGGACAAATGCTGAGGATAACCTAAAGTTACATACCTAAAGTTACATACCTTGGTATCTTTGTCCGGATAGGACATGCTAACTTAAACTAAAATTGCTAGTGAGCACTACATGCTCTTCCTTGTATTATGTCGGTCAGAGAAGGTTGTAATATGTAATAAAGAGATCCCCTTCATCCTATATTAGTTAGACCATAGTGTAGTACGATCGCCAGATTGGGTTTAATTGCTCGATGACGTCAGATATGATTAATATATTGTTGTAATGTTTATTGGTTTCTGCTATCACATTCTATTCAGACAAATAGATAATATTAGTCTTTCATAACTTGAATTAACTCATTAGGTTTTGTTTAATCGATGTGTAGATAATCCGACATCTGTTGGAACAATGTGTACCTACCTACCTATAGCGTATGCTACATATATCTTAAAACATACTTAAGTGGTTGCAAAAGTTTAATAAATTTGTGGGCAACATTTCTAGGACGTTTTTTGAGTATTTTTGTTTAATATAAAGTTGATTGATGAAATGAATACTCAAAAGCACGGCTCGAAGTATATATTAAATATACATATAACATAAGTTATACGTAATAAATAAAAACTAAACCTAAGCACAATAACAATATTTATTTACATATTAATACCGAATATATTTCTTATTAAAAGTCAGGTCCTAATTGGTACAAATTAAGTACAAAAATTAATCTACTTAAAAAAAAGAAACAATTTTAAGAATTATTTGCAGAAATCAAAATTTTTTCAAATAAATTTTTTGTTCTTCTGATGGCGTGAAAATTACTTTATGATAATATTAAATGCATTAACTCTTTAATTATTTACGTTTATTTCATTTTCAGCTAAAACCGCAGCAGTAAAAATTTGGCATAATTTAAATTCTATGTGATCGGAGCAGTTTTTTGTATTTTCTAGGTAGTCCGTACTTTTTTAGCAGCTAGCATTTTATTTAAAAAAAAAAACGTGGTAAACATGTATAAATAGAAAATTAGACAGTTCCTTAATCTATGTCAATGGATGGCGTCCTTTTATATATTTTAAATGTTGAAGTCTTTTTAGACTGTCAAGTCACGTGTTCTTATCACAACTAATGATAAACACGTGTAAGTAATAATATATAATCCATCATCAAAATATTTACATTAGAAATATAAAGAAGAATATACCATAGCTATGTTACGTTTACAAAAGCTTGAATTAATAACAATTTATTAAAGATAAAAGATAAAGACGAAGATGTTCAAATATATTGTTATGTGTTTTGGGCAATTCTTTCAATTTCAAAATGTATTTATTATAAGTTAAAATGTTAATGTCATGAGCGTAGATAAAATAATACAAAGTTCTAAACATTAAAACATGAGAGAATTGAACTAAATTAATTTTCAAGAGAGCGGAAAATCTTCAAAATCTAAAGCCGCTGAACAGAAACAGAATTATAATACCGCATAACAGTATAGATTTGGATATGATCAGCAACTTTTGGCGGTGACTGTACCTAGTATATAGGATAAAAACAGCAGTGTAACATTTACATAATGCATTCATAATGTTACACTGACGTACACAACACTTAAACTACTTATTTAAATAATCTCCAATAGGTTTAAAAGTTCAGTAGCCCGTAAATTTAAAAAGCGCGTCTAGTATGTTATACAGTTCAAGAAATAAAAGTACCCATCCGTTTACTCTGTTTAGCATAAACGCACGTATCGAGTACTAGTAGGTCTACGTGCAGTGGCGTAACAGTGCGGCAAGTTGGCTAAATGCCACGGGTCCCGGCCCAGGTGACGCTCCGTGGAGTCAGAGCTCCGTCAGAGCGGGCACAGGAGGTGTGTTTATTGGTTAAGTCTCAATATATTGGGAGACGGCTGGTAGCTGCCTACGTGAAACAGTTGTCCTCGTCGGCGTGGTCAGAGCAGTCGATGGTGCCGTCGCAGAGCTGCGCCAGCGCTATGCAGCGCCCGTCCACGCAGCGTAGCTCGCCCGCAGGACAGGGTGACGCGTGCGCACTGTTGTACATATTTTCGTCGCTCTTGTCTGTCTTCGTCCGGTTAACTTCAATGGAATCCAAACTTTCATATGCGCGTGCCGCGTCCTGGTACGCATAATACAATAAAAAATGTAGGTACCATAAAATTATATTTAAAATAGTATAACAATCTCGAGAACTATATAACTATATATTTCTTCGTTGCATAGTAAGTGGGTGTCGTCGATACACGAGTTCCTAGAACTATCACTAAGTATATGGGAGTATGTAACACATGCTCGAAACAAAACGACTCTCACACTTAAGGCTCGATGCCTTTAGTGTGTAATTCCCTAGATTAGCCAGTGCGAGACACGTTGTCATAGGCTTCATTACGGTCTCATGCTAAGTAGTTCCCGGTATTTGACGGCTGGCGCAGTGGTAGCACAGCTCGGAACATCGTGTATGTTGCGCCGGAGGTGAGACATCGCGACAGAAACCAAAATACAACGCCCATAACCTTGATGTCCGTAAATCTAAAACAGTGCGGCCTAAACGCCACTTTTTATTGCGTACAACTGTTCTGTGGAACCAACTGCCTCCCTCGGTATTTCCGGTCCGATACGACTTAGGAGTCTTCAAGAAAAAAGCATACCTATTCCTTAAATGCAATCAAAATTCCTGCAAATGTCTTTGGACGGCGCTAGCCATAATCCACTTTTTCCCCCTACCTCATATAAAAAAGCCCAATTCCGCTTCTATGTAGCATGTTCTCACTAAAATATGTATACTTCTATTATAAAAATCTTAAATATATGTTTATAATTTTTTATATATATTTCCGTAGCCCAGTACCTGTCCACAAGTCCACGATATCATTATTATTACATTATAAGCGCTTTCTACAACTATTTTGTACCAAACGCAAAACTTTTCTACTCGGGTACGCCCGCGCTTGGCTATATTTTTCCTTACCTTTAACATCACAGCGCCATCTATGTTTAGTTCAATTTTCTTGTTCTTAGTATCATCTTTGTTGGCCGGAACGCCTGGTACAATACTTATGTCAATCATTGAAGGCTTTTTAGTAATCTCCTCGACTTTGTCCTTCTCCTTTTCATCTCTATCGAATTCTAAGTCTTTAAAATTGATATCTTCTGCTGATTCTTTATCAGATTTCGCTACTGGTTTAGGTTTTGGCCTAGAATTTCTTTTCATCGCTGGTTTTTTAGTTGTTTCTGGAAGAGCTGTTGTCGTGAAGGTCTCCGGTTGGCTCGTAGTTTCCTTGGGTTTTGGCCGAGCGTACGGGGACAGGCGCGACGCCGAGGGTCTGCGGGTGAAGTTGCGTCTCAAGCTGTTGTTGCTGTCGCTAGTCATTAGTATTTCCTTGCTGCTGTCACTCTCCCCTGTAATATATTTATTGTAAGAATTACTAAATATTTTGTTACATTATATATATTTAACAACATTATGCACATTAGAATAGAACATAACAGAATAGAAATAATTTTATTCAAAAATTATACACCATTGCAATACAGACAAATACAAATAAATAATAATTTTAAATAATGTACAAAACAAAAAAAGAATGCGTGTCTTCTTCATGTACAAACGTTAGATATTATATATGTCGAAGCCGGATATGTAAATCGCCGCATTTCATTATGGCTAACCATATTCAAAACTATGGGCGTTTTATTTTGTGCCGCGCCATCGATTAGCCGGATTTAATATGGCTGAGTGAAATTCCGCCAGGAACAGTTCGGCGTTATACGATATTAAATAAAGCTTGCCTTATTGAATTAAAATAAATCAATATCCGCCTGTTTGAAACGTATTAGTTACTAATTTTGACACTCGCGGCGTTGCTGGATATGAAAACAATAATGGCGTCGATAGTCGGATACAGAGAAACGTAATACTATGCCCAGATAGGTTCGAAGGTTTAGAAGCGCAGGTGGGTGATCTTTTAGAATTGGAATTCGCACAGGATCGGTATTTACGTGGGAAAATCTTTGTGACACACGAATTACCATGCCAGTGAACATACGGGTGCAGCTACTTAATAAATAATATGAAGAGAATATTTGAGTAAAGAAAGTCTTATATTAAAATATTTTAACACAATGTTTATCACGTTTTTATCCATACAAAACTATATGTATGAAAGCGAAACCAACACTCACAGATTAATTATCAACTTACAGAGACTATAACTCCTACAAACTTTAAATACGTATGGAACGAACGAATTTTGCACCCCTAGGAGTGCATCTTTGGCGTTTGATGTACACGATTGAAACCGTGAGGGTCTGCTAGTATTTTATATTATAAATGTGAAAGTCTGATTGTCTGCTTATTTGTAATGCTTTCACAGCTGATCCGCTATACCGATTTTGATGAAATTTCCTACATAGTTTAAAGACCCGAGTTCGAACATGGGCTACCTTTTTTATGCTGATCAAGTCACGGTTGTATGTCCAGTGAAATATAAAATTGGTTTACCTAATTGCGTGTTGCCGCCGACACTTTTTCGGCCATTCGATACCCTATTCGGTTTCCGGATGGACGGTGCTGGTGCCGACCCGGCCGACTCTTCTCCGAGGTCACCGTGTCCTAGATCAGCCAGACCCCTCGCCTGGGGACGATGGTCTCGACAGAGTCCTTCGAACTCGTCGTCTCCCCTCGGGCAGTCGGGGTATCCGTCACACACCGCGCGTTTTGAGATACACATCCCAGAAAGACACCTGGAAACAATGATGCAAATGTAGTGTAATTTACATAAAACCATCTCCTACAATAGAAGGATATGGTTTATCATCATCATCATTAGCCCTTATCGGTCCACTGCTAGACACAGGCCTCTTTCAATGAACGTCCAGACGGCCGACCTCCTGTTACTCGCATCCATCCCGGACCAGCGTGGCATAAGATACGGTTAGTTGTGTATAGTCGTATATAAAATAGATTCATCATCATCATTATCAGCCCTTATCGGTCCACAGCTGGACGTAGGTCTCTTTCAATGAACGCCAAGGCGACTAATCTCCTGCTACTCGCATCCACCCCGGACCGGCCACTGCAAGGAGATCGTCTTCCCACCCTGGTGAACGGTCGACCAACACATCATTGTTGTGGTCCGCAAGTTTGCGGTAGCTCAACGGGCTATTGAACGTGCTATGTTGGGTGTTTCCCTGTCCGATAGAATTCGCAACGAAGTCATAAGGCATAGAACTAAAGTTTCCGATAAAATAAATTATATTGAAATAATTTCTTAAGTGTTTAAAATCTTAGGAACCTTTTATATATTTGGGTCGAGTAGAAGTGATATCGTCTAACATTTCTCCGATATCTTTCTTGGTTCGTTTGCCAAGAATTCAAGAATCATTCTCAAAGTCGCTCGAGACCCGTCGCTCGAGGTGAGACAATAGCTTCACATATTCTCGGATTTATTCCTCCACATTTTATGTTATACCGTTGTACCACAGCCGTGAGGTCCCGGTTCCGAGGTTCGAGTCAGACCGATCGATTCTTACGCTTCTCCGTGTGTCGGAGAGCACGTTCAGCCGTTGGTCCTAACCGGAGGATAAGACAAGATAGCACGCACTTGTGCGATATAACATGTCTTGCGTAGCTGTCTAGTCTCTATAGCGAAGGGAGGACGTTACCTATAATCATCCTGTTCACAAAAACTGCACTTTGCTTCGTCTTCCCCCGTGGGACAGTCGCGGGTGCCGTCGCAGACCCAGTCCCGGGGGATGCACGTCCCGTCCCCGCACGCCAGCTCGCGGGCCATGCACGGGCTGCGGGGGCTGGCGCAGTTGTTACTGGAGTACTGGTTGCAATCGAATACGGCGCTCAGCTCCGTTGGTATGTACCCGTCGCAACTGTCTACGATTGCTGAAACGAAGAGAACGGCATTGATGTAATGACATGATGAACGTCTTGTAAACGGATAACGCTAAACATTAGTATGCACGGAAAGATATGACGTCATAATAACGTTCAGAGTCCTAGTAATGTCTTAAATGCTTATTGCATGTGTATTGCCTGTATAATCGCTACACGGTGCTCCACTTTCGCATTCTCTCTTTATCTCAACAGGCTACCGGCACTTACAAACCGCACACGGCACCCATATGTGGTAATATAATATATTATTATACTAGTGGAAGCCATTCAAACGTGCAATGCAGTGTTTTCTCTAACTAATTATCATTGCAGACGAATTATGTATTAAATATATTTATAAAATTTGGAAGGCGTATCTGTTAAACCGGTACAAAATGATGAAGTACGATTTAAAAAAATAAAATGATTAAGGGTAGCTTCATACATGTAACTGAGGGATGATAAAATAATTCGAGAGGGCATAGGGCAGAGGCGTATGTCATTATGTAGGTCTTTCTAAGTTGCATGGAGATTTTGGATGGAGAGGAAGATTGAAAAAAGTTTTTGATTGTACTTACATTTTATGAGATATTCGTTTTTAAATTTTGAAGTGGTAAAAAGGACCCAGGGTTCTTTTTTTTTCTGTTACGGGACCCTTTATAGGCGATATTTGACTGGTATTTTTTACATTTTAGGAAGAGGTAGTGCCATGCTGTATAGGTGGAGGCAGGTAGTGCCATGCATGTTGCGTGACGCTACATCCTCATATGCAACGGAATTGGGCTGGCACGACCGCGGAAGTACCTCTCACTCACTTGGTACCGTCGTAAAGTGACAGCGTCGCTGTCGCGTTTCGTGCGGTTTGAGTAGCTGATGGCCCATTTGGGGGGGGACGATAGGAGGGCAACGCATCTGCATGACAACCATGTGAGAATGTCCATGGCCATCGGTAGCCATCAAAAGGGTCCGATTGTTCACTTGCTGCGACATATGCCAACAATATGGACACTCTGAGGAACACTGTAGGGCAACCGAAATGTTATGCCAGTGAAATGAGTTTAGATATCGTTCTCGTTCAAGAACAGTATGCGACTTCGGGCGTCACAAGACTGATTGAGTGTGGAGCTATTTTTCGCGAGAGAGGGGTAGATTGGGCCTACATTCGATCGACGCTATGTTTTCGAATGGGTAAACTAGACTCCAGGAAGTCAGCAAATGAACTTGCCAAGCAGTTTTAAGTTAAGTTTAAGTTTTTAGTAGAAATCCTTACGCAAAATGCCTCAGATATCGCAAGGATGGGGCTAAGAATGGCGGAGTCCAACTTTGGACCGGCTATGCCGTAAAGTTGAAGCACGACGATGTTGGCAAAACTCGAGACGCAAAAATCCATCAGGCGATAGTTCACTGTAAGCCCTACGTGTTACCGACAAGAATACAAAGTGGCCATGAAGGACGCTGAAATGACGCATTTTAGAGATATTGTCGAGGCGGGAAATGATAATCCTTGGGGTTTGGCATACCGAGCCGCGACTGGTAGATCTCGTCCTCCGAAGAATGTCATTCATGGCGGAAAACTTCTAGAAGGTTATTCTGATAACATCGAAACTGCCATGCATCAGCTCTTATACTCAATATATTATGACAATAACTATCATGGATAGGTGCGGGTGGCGGCAGCATGCTTTCCTTCCGGTAGGATTCCGATGCTCCTTCCCACAGTGTAGTCGATCACATTATGAGAAGCTTACTGAATACAAGTCCCGGATTAGACGGAATCACTCGAAAGATTATCAGGAACGCCTGGACAGGTTCTTCCAGAGAAATGGAGCTGATCTACGCGGCGTGTATAAAAGAATAATAATAGTGCTGCCGAAAGGAAATGGCAAGTCATTAACAGATCATACCGACCGGTTACTTTACTGCCGATTCTGGAAAAAAAATTAGAACGCCTCATAATTACTTGCGCTCCCTGTTTGCATCGTAGTATTTCTGAAAGTCAGCATGGATACGTTTAGAGGGGCTCAATTGTGAGCGCATTAGAATCGGTGTTCGAGATAGTAGATAATTCCACATGTAAGTAGTAAGTACGTCCACCTCGTCCTTTTGGACATCTCCGGAGCCTTCGATAATACATGGCGGTCAATGATAATGTTAAAAGGAAAAGCTACCGGCAACTCTCGTAAGTTATTTCTGTAACCGTTAGGTTTCCACAATGGGATGTCCCCAGGGTTCGGTATTGGGCCCCACACTATGGAAACTCCTCCTGGACGGTATCCTTAAATTGCCGAGACCAGAGGGTGTAAGCTTCGTGGCATACGTAGACGATTTGACGCCTGCGATAGAGGCACCGTCGCGCGCCGTTAACGAACAGAAATGTGCCACGATTTTGAACAGTCTATCGGACCCGCAATTGGCTAACATTTTCCGCAGCCAAGTCCCAGACAATGACAATTAATGGTCGCTTTAAAAGCGGACCGACCATTAGGATGAATGGTGCCTCGATCGCGAGTGTATCTGTCACCCAGGTGCTTGGGGTACACATAAACGAAGCTAGATTCTTTGCGATGCGTGCGGTTTATATGGGCGAGAAGGCCGCCAACTCTTTCGGGAAGGTGTCACGTGTTTCTACCTCCTCGTGGGGTGTGAATTACCAGGCTCTTAGGGTCCTGTCTTAGGTACCTATGTTGCAATCCTGACGTATGCTGCAGCGCTTTAGTGTCGACGCTCTCACTTGTATGTTGTAGTGTATTATTACGCACCTAAAGAACAGCTTTGATTTTATTGATGAAGGACTACGGGTCATGCTGCAAGTGCTCGTTTGTCGACATGTCATGGAAAACCAAAATACCTGTCAGTTCTGAATAGTGTGTAGTGTTACATGCGTTTTCAACAGCGATTTTACAACACACAGAACATAGATTGATGAACACAGAACCGAACACATTACCCTCCTTTCGATGCAGCCGGTTAAAGTGAGGTGTACAAAATTATTTTTTAGAACTCAAATTGTATGTAGTTTTTTTTGTTTGCTCGTTGTTGCATATTTGACCAGAGATTTATATAGTCTGTCTTGTGATGACAGCTGTGACAGCTGATGTGCGTTCGACACACAATATCTAGTATGGCCCCGAAGGCCATGAGATGAGGACACACTGTGTGTGTGCCTCTGTGATGTGTTATAGCTTGCCATTACTCAAGTACTTAATACTGTTCCTCCACCTAGAATGGTCGCACAGCTCTGCATATGTAATCCTGACATAAACTCATTAACATGTTAAGTTATTATATACAGCGGTGGTAAGTTCGACTTACCTTTACAGAAGTTATAGCATGGCAGTTTCGGTGCGTTTGGTTGCGGACTACACTCGGGTTCTAAGAGCGCGCAGACGTAGTGTACGCTCCGTTCACTGCAGTTGGTGTGGACGAGATACTCCATCTGGTGCAGAAGACTGGCCACCTCAGTCCTGCCCACAGTAGCGGGGGGGCCGGCCAGGTCGTATGGGAGCACACCACGGCATAGCGGAGCACTTGTCGAACGACATTGTTGAACTGAAAAAGATACAGACGTACGTGAACATTACATAGACGAATGTCTATTTGTATGTTCCGTGTAATGTTAATGTTGTTCCACCATTACGTATCTATCTATTATTTTTAGTAAAAGTTCCCTAATCCAGCATGGATTGTAACCGACTTGGACCGGGGTGGTACCGCTCGCTCCCATGATATCACCGTAAAGAGACAACATCAGTGTCGCGGTTTGTGGTCACAGACCGTAGCCTGGTGAGAGGAGGAGGCGAGAAGGACAACGCATCAGCATGGCGATTATGTGAATGTTTATGGGCGCCTGGAGCCATCAAAAGGCTCTGGCTTCTCTTCCCCTATAATTAATTAAAGACAATTTTGATTATTCAGGATAGAATTTCGACGGAATCCCTACGAAATATGTCAATATTCTATCTCCAGTAATAAAATAGATAAATGTATAAAACGAGCGTAAGTTGACTAAAATTTATTGCAAATGCAGATTACTAGTTGCGGTGTCCTACTAATGTAAATATTTTTTAACCGTTAAGTATATTTTTTTTAGATTTACACGTGGTACACTTCCTTCGATCATTATTTTAATAAGATAGCAAACATTTAAGGATATATGAGCAAATCCAGCTCCTATCCACATAAAAGGAAACTATTTGGAGTATTCCTATAATTGAAAATCTAGCAAAACCAAAAAAAAGAAGCAATTGCAAGAAGATCATGTCGGTATCAATGGATAATAAACCAGAGGGCACAAAAGTCATCGCTGGTCCGTGGAACTGTAGAGACGGGAGCAATGGCGCCGCCAACCAGTAGTAGGTCCCTCCATAAACCAAAAGGAAAGAGGTATTCGTGGATACAAACTACAAACCTACTTACACTGATATATAAAATACACACAATATAATAGCAATATCCCGTGAAGTTGTTCAGATTTGTGCAGACTAAAACAAAAGAGAAACACATACAGTGCCATTGTTGAAACCGCTTACCGTAATTACGTTGTAACGTGTTTCTAAAGTAATTTGATAATACTTACCGTCGAGGTTGTGCAACCCATCTGGATATATCTTAGTTGTTGCATCATCCTTGTCACGCCATGTTGGGAGTGTGGGAGACACGCGAGTATTGTACAGGGAGTGCTGAGTCGTCGCCTTCATATGTTCGGCTTCTTCTACTGAAATGCCGAACATCTTTGAGTGCCCCGACGTGAACTTCACGTCTCGAACGAGTGGACGGCTGTAGAACTCTTGAACAATCGGTGGCAGTTCAGAACTGGCATAGCGCTCGTTTGTCCTAGCATTGATACTGTATACTTTAGCAGGTTCTCTATAATCTATACCTGGAGCGTTTTTCTTGCTATCGACAATCTGATCGACACCTCTGTCAAGAAATCCTGTTAGGCCATTCGATGGCTCTTCGCCACCAAAATGATCCTTTGCTGTTACAGACTCAGTGCTACTGGGCATAGGACTGCCGTCTTGGAAATAAATTGCCAGGGGCTTCTCTGGCTGATGAGTAATGTGCGGTTTAAGTGTGGATTCACTTGTTGCCGTATTTTGTATTTCGTCTAGCAATTTGGGCGTGCGCAACTTGTCCAAGTCTGCTCTTTCATTGCCGTATTGTATTTCAGGATTTATATGCGATGGAAAAACAGGTGGTGCTGGAAGTTTTCTTTTGAATATATTCTCAGTCACTGTATCCAATATAGTAGTCAAATCATACGTTGTGTCCGTTTCGGCTTCGTAGAAATCTATTTCCGGAGTTTTTGTACCTGCGTTTGTGAAGAGTAATATAATTTTTGATACAAATACACAGTGCGGGCACATCACTGCAAGTTTATGATTATTTTGTTCATAATTGAATAATAAACCAGTTGATAAATTTAATTTAGCGATAAAGACAAATTATAATCATAAACTTTGTCATAGCAATTTATATAATGATAATAATGAAAGAAGTGCAAAGATCACAATACAACATATATCACATCCCACAACACATATTACGTAAATTGGTAATAATTCTCAATAAAATAGTCATACCGCGCCCGGAGGGTGGGGTCTTGTTGCGTTCTTCATAGTTTGGATCAGATCGCCTTCCGTCCTGTTTCTTCAGGTTGTTGTGAGTTTGAGCGACGGCTACACTGTCCTCCCAGTTGGTAGCGTTTACTGCGTTTATTTCTGAATTCAGATTATCTGTAAGTGGAAAAATCTACAGTTTATATTTAGCATTAAAAGTTTTTCGGACCTGAACTTATGTTGTGGAAGCGAAGAGTAGTCAATACAGCTTAATTGAAACTTCGCTTGAGAGTTTTGTAATGCAACAATTTCATAAGATTGCAATAATAATAATAATAAATAACACAATAATGATAACATCTGTGGACTTTTCACACCACGTTAGCCCAGTCCTGTAGTAAGTATCGTAAGGACCTGTGTTACAGGTGCTAGACAAAGGAAATATATTTAATATATTCTATGAATTTTTATATATTTAAGATTTGTTATAGAAATACATATAATACACATCCATGACCTTAGTGTGATTCGAATTTCGTTTTTTTTACCCAATGGACGTGCAATTTAAAAATAGATCGATTTATCTATATAAATCGATATTAAATCCAATATAGGCATATTTGTTAATAGATAGTGATGGCCACTTGCAGCATGTGCATTGCAGCTAAATTGGAACGACACGATTAAAAGTCATGTGGATCATGTCGTGTTCCAGGTAGTGTATGATCTTCCGATGGAGGAGAGGGGGGAAGGACGGTAGTGCATAAGATTATGCGGACCTGGGCACTGGGCAACGGGTCTGCATAATCTTCGTCGGTAGACACTATAAAGGTTATTAGTAATCCTTTATGTTACAAAAAATATTAAAATCTGTTTTTTTTTATAGCATAAGGGGGCAAACGAGAAATCGGCACGTTTTGGTGATTACCGACGCCCATGTACATTCACATGATTGTTACGCTGATGCGTTGCCCTCCCCCCCCCCCCCCCAATGGGCCACCGGCTACGCACAAGCCGCACGAAACGTGACAGTGACGCTGTCACTTTACTCCGGTATCAAGTGAGCGAGAGGTACTTCCCCGGTCGTGCCGGCCTAATTCCGTCGCTCCGCTATGCTGCATAGGAGGATGCAGTGCCATCCATGCATACTCTCCCTATGAATGACATATGGGTGAATTATACTCAGAGGACTGAGGTAACATAAGAGGTTTGTCTTCGAATGATGTAACGGCACAGGAAGCGAGAACGAATCTTGATGAAATCAGTGAAAGCCGGGTTAAGAGTCACTGAGGTCTAAAAATGTATCCAACGTCATTATTTTTTGTTAATCCTTAACATTTACGCAATCTCGCCATTATAAAGAAGACTTGTTCTTTTTACGTTATTGTCGTAAATATAGAAGTATCGATACGTATTGTCATCAAACCTTTGTAATTACTTATAAGAGCATACTACGAGTATCTTTAAAGAAGGGTTCCATGTTTATAATTTTCATTAGTTTTTCAAGATGTTGTGAATCTGTTTATGCAGAAACTAATGTAATAATTGTCTGTAGAAAACTACAATATGTATGTCTTTGTTCAGTAGTGCTATTGATCTTTTCTAATAATATAAAATTTGAAGACTTTATTTATTTGAACGCGCTAAGGAACTACTGACCCGAATTGAATAAAATCTTGTTGTGTTGAATAGTCCATTTATCGAGAAAGGCTGTAATACTATATACCATGAAGCTACGACTTAAACGACCGGAGTTACGCGGGTGAAACTGCGGGGGATGCTAGTTAAATATGTAGTCACACATTTATAATTGCAATTACGATCATAAACTTACACGAAATATATAAATATCGATATTTTTAAAAGAGTTCAGCTTTGAACTCCATACATATTTGTATGGTATTCTAGATTAATTAATTATTATTGATTGATGTAATTTGATATTAATAAATTTTCATCATTTTCATCATTATCATCATCAACCGGATGACGTCCACTGCTGGACACACTTCGACTTTCGGTGCGGGGCCGGCGCTCGGGAACTTTCTACCCCAACGGTTATCGGCTCTGCGAGCAATGTAAATAGACTTTACGTACGGTTAAAATTATATCTTTGTCCATTCTAAAAGCAAACAAATTTAGTCACGGTATATACAGTAATTACTATCATATTAGCTAAACAGGCTTCAATAATTATATTATACGGTCAAGCGGGCAAGTGACAGTGTGTGGCCAGGTAATTACAGGGCGATGACAAGTCTCACACCTGAACGCAATGTTCTAAATAAGTACAACGAAAATATACGCGAAATAATGAGACAACACCATTCTGTAACCTATACTGATATTATAAAGAGAAAACATTTGATTGTTTGTTCGTTTTTTACTACTGGACCGATTTGAAAAAATCTTTTACCATTGGACTACATTACTTTCCAAAAAGTTAGTGATCAGAGTGTATGTAATGTATGAAAACTATAACAGTATATAGCTACGGAAATTATTGACAACGAGTTGTCCCGACAGACGTTGTTCTGTCATAAATTGAATTTGTTGTCACGCTAACGTGCAATCTTTACACGACCGCAATTTAAATTTACAATCGTTGTATTTTTGTAAATCAATGTGTTTTGGCCACACATTGTAAGATATCCGTGCGAAAGCGGGACGGAATGCTAGAAATGAAATAGTGAACTTCTGGATACTTCCTGGTAAGAGTTAGTGTCATACCTGCGTAGCTGCCGAATCCGGCCGGCGCGACCGTGGTTTTCAAACATCAGTGTCACATGTTGACACCTATGCACGCTCTGAATATCTTCATATAAAAAAAAACGTGCAAGTATGCTCCAGTTGGTCATTCCGAACTAGTATGATTTTGGGTGTTCAAGAAAAGAGCACATGCCTGTCTAGTCTATCTATTGCCAGCGGTGGTCACACCTACTAATATTATAAATACGAAAATTTTCATGACTGTTAGTTACTCTCAAACTACGACGACTAAATAGATTTAGACGAAATTTCGTACAGATATAATTTTCATCGACGAATAATTGCGTTATATTTTGCGCGACTGAAACCGCGGGACAAAACCAATTCTACATATAAGCTGTTGGTCCATAATATAAATTGATTTGGATGATATCACCTTTACGGTAAAGGCGATATAGTTACATAACGTGCGCTAGTGAGATAAGCCGGACAGGAGCCAGGAGTGGCATTAAGTAATTAAACAGTTTCACACGTGTACTGATAGCGACCTCGCAGTTAAATGCTCTGCGTCTGATAAAATTATTTACACGGCAGGATTTGTACACTGAAGTTTAATATACATGATTGCAGTCCCACCTGTCGGTGTAGCCGGGCCTTATTATATTCGGGTTCTATTTCGATCAGTGTTAAATGATGTAATGGCTTCTATGATCAAAGAAGTGAAAGACCTTGGACCAATGATTATTATTATTATTATTATTATTATTATTTTACAATATTATATTACTTATTAGTAATCCCTTAAAGGGTTATTCCCTTAAGTTAGATTGTTGTATTGTTTTCCAAAAATACACCCGCCGTTCGTGTATGTGTGTACTCGTATTTACGATCT
Source organism: Eumaeus atala (assembly GCA_017140195.1). Taxonomy (NCBI): domain Eukaryota; kingdom Metazoa; phylum Arthropoda; class Insecta; order Lepidoptera; family Lycaenidae; genus Eumaeus; species Eumaeus atala. The sequence goes on along the minus strand of JAFELO010000014.1, from coordinate 571,126 downwards.
CCGTGTGAAATACACGTATGCGTAAAAATATTTTTGTGGGAGTGACCGTCGCCACCTTCATGTCCCAAAGACCACAACTGTGCGTTGTAGGCGCACCCGCTACCGCGTACATCATCGTAGCGGCACCAGCTGCCGCCTTCTGTATTTCGGAACCGATACGTTGGACGGCAATATATTCCAGGAAACTGGGGAAATACGAGCGATTCTTTGATTGTAGCGTAGGGGACAGGGGACAATCAAGCAATCGGAGCCATTTGGAGACTACGATGCCTATGAACATCCGCATATGCAGATACGTTTTCCTCTTTTATCCCATTCCCCCAATGAGCCACCGGCTACTCGCACACGAAGCGCGACATCACATACTGGTGTGGTTGTACTTCCATGCGTTGCAGTCAAATTGCGCCACGGCTGGGGAGGTACAACACACATGATACAACCGCAGAGTAACAGCTATTTCGTTTCATGCGGTTTGTGCATTTTCGGTGGACCATTGGGGGGCAGGAGTAAAACAGTAAGCAACCCTGATGCACAACAATTATACTGATGTCGAAGGGCGTAAGTGTTCAAAAGACCTCAACTGATGTTTGACCCCTTGTACTATAAAAAGCCGATGATAACCAAATAGCCATGTACGTCTATACGTAATACGTGAACCTTTACTTTTTTGGTTCGGTCTGAAACCCAAAGCGCTTAATGTATTAAATTTCAATACATGTGTGGTTTAGATCGTCTTAATCGTGGGAGTGACAGGACGTTCTGACATGGGCTTGCTAATGAATTTTACATTTGTGATTTACTTTGTACACGAATGTGTTGTGTGTTGTGTGTGTTCGATATGATAATGCGTTAAGGATGGTGTTGGGGATACCTCGATGCTATAGTACGTCGGGGATGTTTGCAGAAGCACGTGTGAACAGCTTCTACGCTACCTCGAGAATAAGGCGCGGTTCTCCGGTGGGTAGGGCGCGGGCGCCAACAGCCTCCGGGACATGATATCCAGCAGACTATGCATGATATCCAGCCGACTGTACATGATAGCCAGCCGGCTGTACATGATATCTAGCCGGCTGTACATGATATCCAGCCGACTGTACATGATAGCCAGCCGGCTGTACATGATATCTAGCCGGCTGTACATGATAGCCAGCCGACTGTACATGATAGTCAGCCGACTGCACATGATAGCCAGCCGACTGTACATGATATCCAGCAGACTGTACATGATAGCCAGCCTGCTGTACATGATATCCAGCAGACTGTACATGATATTCAGCCGACTGGACAGTGTGTACATGAATCGCTGCTATGCGATAGCTAATCGAATGGCGCAGCAGTGAATCGTATCATCATCATCTCCATTGTCAGACCTTATCGGTCCACCGCTGGACACAGGCATCTTCTAATGACCGCCAAGGCGGCTGATCTCCTGCTACTCGTATATCATATACTTTTTTATTTAAGCTAATTATATAATAAAATTGAAATCGTAGTAACTAACATAGTTTGTAAAATTGTTATGTAAGTAACCCCACTAAGTCATGGCAAGTTGGATAAAGAATTTTAGAAAGTTATTATTACAGGGAAGGAAAGATTGTCGAACGCACTTGTGTGTCATTTACGTATTCCTCATACGAAGTGATGTTGAGTTCGTCTTGGTAACGCAAGCTTAACACTGGCCCCACCATGGATCAAGCCTTGACGTGGCGGTGGGGCACGGTAGCTTGTTGTGGACCCAGATGAAGTCAATTGAACCAACGGGGCTTCGTTTATAAGAGGGGGCTAAAGAGCAGGAGGAGGTGGCACTCTTTGTACCCCCATTTAAGAAGAGGGGACAAAAGCGCAAACGGAATACGCGCCTTTGTGTACGGAGCAAGGAGTGAGGATGGAAACCTAAACGCATTGCACTGTCCTAAAATTGGTGAGGTTGTCCTGTGGTGCGGGGTAACCCTGCTGTGGAGGTGGAGTCAGTCTCTTAAGGTGCTGACTAGCCGTCGGTGTGGCCACAAATTCGGAATTTGACAGGATTGTAGGATGTGAATGCAGTAATGCAAAACATGTAATCGTAATTCATAACATGTGCATGAGCTGAACTGAGATTTCAACTTTCGTTTCATAATGATGACAAATTTTAAAAAAAAGAACATGGCGCCCGATTGTGTGGCCATGTCGTATTCTGTCACGGAATAAATATGATTATCATTTTTGCTTGCTTTTAAGAACTGACTATTAAAGTGGCCCTTTCGTGTAACGAGAAAGTGTTTGCATATTAACAGGCAACAAGGGCGTATGAAAAGGATTGTAATTGGTTAGAAAGTTATTTACGAGTCCCGATTGCCTGGTGAAAAATTACAATATTTTACTCAGACTTAACACAAAGCTGTACTTACGATTATTGTTAGTGTTCTGTGCCACATGAGTGTCCTCATTTAGACTCACACATAGATCGACGTATATTTTAAAGGTTTAAGCATTAGTCGAAGTGTTAAATTGTAATTTTAATATTATGGTTTTATGTAGGTATATGTTCGTTTGTAATGAACTTAGATCAGTGTTAAATGATCAAAGGTAATTTCATATAAAGTTTGGATGCACTTTCGTTGAAATTGTTCTTCGAATACATGCAGCAACGATATTTTTATTATTAAAACTTAGGTTACTGTATACCACATTAAAACAATAAGTCCTATTCATCTCATTACAATATCATCATCATCATTATCGGCCCTTATCGGTCCACTGTGGGACATAGGATAGATATATAGATAGGTCTGTCAATGAACGCCAAGACGACCGATCACCTGCTACTCGCATCCACCCCGGACCGGTTGCTGCAAGGAGATCGCCTTCCCACCTGGTGAACGGTCGACCAACACTTCGTTTTCCTAAACGCGGCCTACCCTCCAGAACCTAGCTGGCCCATCTGCCATCGGTTCGTCAGAGTGTTCCAGCGTGTGACCAGCTCATTGCCACTTCAGTGAGTTATTCGTCGCGTGATATCGTATATACTCATATACATATACCGCAGAGCTTGAAGACGAAAGTCCACAACCAATGCGTTCTCCCCGTGATGACCTACGGGGCCGAAACGTGGCCTCTTAATTAAGAACTGGTCCGCAAGTTTGCGGTAGCTCAACGGGCTATTTATTGAACGTGCCGTGTTGGGTGTTTCTCTGTCCGACATAATTCATTACAATATACTTTAAATCAAGTTATCACTAGTACCTAAATATTTAGGAACTTTGTAACTTGTAGTTCAAAGCACGTTGCGCAAAATTGCACAAAGACTAAAACGCTTAGGACACGCATGAGAAGAATAATAAAATAAATATCCAAATTTTAATAGTTTCGTTGTTATAATTATGTAAGACAAAATACACGGTCAGTAAACCGTCTGCCAGTATTATTCTAAATATTTATTAACGTAGATAAGGTGTTTATTAATTTCACGCCAATTTATGGTGACCAAACACGTTTTGGTACACGGAAGTACTACAGCTATTAGCCGACGCAACCTGTTGCGTAACTTGTGTAGAAAGATCTAGATATCATTTTTGGTTAACTTAAAATTAATTTATCCATTTATATCAAATCGACACATATTTACAAAAAAAAAAAAACTGTCGGTGAGTGCGATAGACACGTGTGTAGACTCTACTTAATATATATAAACATAATTGTGACTGTACTTATATACACGTGTTATAACTTATACTTCGGTAAGACGTACTGTCATGGTGCATAGCAACGGAATTGGGCCGGCACGACCGGGGAGGTACCTCTCGCTCGCTTGATACCACCATAAAGTGACATCTACGGTATCGCGTTTAGTGCGGTTTGTGAGTATTCCGAGGCCCATTTGGGGGAAGGTAAGGAGGAGAGCAACGCATTAGTCGGTAGTCTTAGAAAGGCTCTGATTGCTCGTTTGTCCCCCTAATCTATAAAAAATACTTCTTTGGCGTAACAAGGCAAAAACTAAATTGTTGAGTATAGCTAACTTTAGGGTGTTAGTTTTTCGTGACGGTATGCGCGCACATCGTTAAAAATTACTCTCATCATTTTTCCCTAATGTGCCAAAAGAATTGTGAGTATGACTTTAAAAATTGACATCAATTTTAAACGATCAAAAAATATTGTTTGTATTCATTTAGTGGTCGACATTTGAAAGTCAGAAGGTCGACATTTGAAGTTAGGGAGCGTTTGAGAGGAGGGAGAGATGCATCTGCGATCTGCATTACGAGCAGTATGCTCCTATGTGCCTAGTGCAGCCCTGGGGACGCTGTTCTTTAATAATAGGGCACTCTGCAATTTGCACAGAGAAGTAATAAAAAAAGCCATCAAGTATTTATTGATAGAATTTATAGACCTTTTAAAAGTGTCTTTTAGGAACTTTACTACTAGAGATTGTACGAAGTTTATTGCGCAACGTGTCATCGCGTTAAAAGCGAAAACAAAATAAAATTTGAAAGCAAATAGATAAGTGATAATATACACCAAGGAAACGCACTTAAGAGTAGTGAAAGTTATTGAAAGTGACATATTTACAATTACAATTAACAATAACAATAAGAAGGCCTTTATTGTTTGTAGTTTTTTGATAAATTACAGATGCCTTTTACTATTCGCGACTTGGAGTAAGCAACAGGTTCTGTGTTCGTCTGTCCATATATATATATATATATATATATATATTGTCTAGAGTTTACTTCAAATGCAACGATTATAGCGGCATGGAAAAAAATATGAGGTGTGAACAGTGACCGATCAAGGGGTAAAAAAAACAGCAGTGTCCCATATGTTTTTTGTGCACCTTCCACGCAACGTACTACTTTGTCTTTTCTGTTTCATAAGACCTTCATTTAAATTCCATAATGGAACAAGAACTTTCGTAGATGCGATATTACAGCTTTTACAAAATAAGGCAGATTTAGCCGCAAACTAATCAGTGTAGTGGAGCGCCCACAAGCTCTTGGCCTATAACGTTTACCTAAAAAATGAATTTGATGATTCTCTCGCGGCCCTGTCTGCTTTACCAGGGTAAACTCAGGAGTCTTATATCCGTTAGCAAATCGCTGCCGACTCTGTTGAATGACGGTCAGACGGCTATTGCAAGCGTTTTAAGCATTTGACTCGTAAATTTTATAACATTATTAAGTACCACACGAGTTTCTAACTAACTGACACGGGCAAACGTTGTTTTGCCGGATTGGGTGAACAACCCTTGTCTCTTAGGTGTATGAAAATTCTCCATCTTCGCTGATTCTGAAATAATAAAATAATAAAAATTGAGCTTTTTCAGAATCGTTTCGGAGAAGTAAGGGAACTACCACTCTAACACGAGAATTATAGATATAAGATGTAAATTATACGTTCTATAACATATTTAGTGTTTGTGATCGCGATAAAATCCGTAAAAGGAATGTTATTTTAACGTTACTCACATGACTTCAAAGTTACTCACTTGGCACGAGGAAGTACACAAACGCTCCCAGGGCGATGCAGATGATGAAGAGGGCGATGGGCCAGCGTAACACGCGGCACACTCGCATCGCAGTACCCCTGCCGATGTCGCTGTCCGTCGCCACGCGATACAGGCTGTCAGGATGTGATCCCTGGGAAAGATGACTCAAGTTAGTACTTACAACAAAAGTCTGCTCCTCTGGCAGAAGTGCTGTAACCCGTGTAACATGGTAAAAAATTAATATTTTATAAATTTCACCCCCTTTAGACATCTGTAAGGCGTCATAGGATCCTAGCATTATTACACCTCTATTGGTTTGGCTTTTTATGTTGGAGTCTTGGCACCGTCACAAATTAAGAATGGACCGCAGATGTTCTAGTTAAGTTTATGTAATTCGTTCAAAAGGAATGTATTTAAGAATTTGTCTGAACTACATTCCTTTTGTGTCGAATCGGGAAGCTCCTTAACATTCTATAGGGACATTTTACTACGAGTACTGTTGGACATGCTCTCTATGGATTTGAGGGACACCTGTGGACACGCGATCATCAAATTTCAGCAGCACTGTATAGTCATTAATTATAGTCAATAGTCTGCTACTTAGTTGGTCGGCCACGCTTGTATTGTGCTTCAATAGCTCAGCATAATACTTCCAATTAATTAATTAACTTGATAGCGAGCTCAAATGATATATCTCCGCTGGGAAGATACGCCGCCATGTCTCGAAACCACAGATTATTAGACTGTAATCTATGCTTATAATGTGGCCATCACAAATGAATTACGCAACAATATATTTTAGATGACAGAAAATAACTTATGACAAAAGTAAAAACAACTCGTTGACGAAATCTTAGGTCATTTTACCAGCTTTCTCTAAGGTCAGGGGGCGCGCTGTCAGTGTGTCGGGCCAAGCTTGGTGCCTCGGAATTTATACGAAAAGCTGTCTTTATGAGCCCCATAAATTACCTCGCATTACACTTGACAAAACGACACAACAAAGGCGCCTTTACATATTACTTTTACAAACTAAAGCACGTTATCTGGGTCATTTATGACTACACAGACCCGGTAAGGCAGATACAAGGCCTATTAAATAAAGCATTATTTTGAGTATTATGTGCTAAAACGTACAGAAGAATCTTAAAATGTTACATATAAATTTCATAATTGACTTTTAATTCCGTCGCTGCCAATACACAGAAAGAGCCGATTAATGAAGTGACGGTACTTGATCTTAATATTGTGGCCCTATGGGACCGAAAGTGATTTTGACAAAGGAATGGATTTGGATCGTCATCGTAAATGGGGGAAAATGAGTAGTCGGGGCTTCTTGAAAACTATTGTCACCCTTAAACATCCGTACAACCAATTGCCCTACACAGGCTACCGGAAACTTATATACCGCTCAAAACACTTCGAGGGCAGAATGTGACTGTGTATCATGGTGATCCTGCCCATTCGCGCTTGATCAATTCGGCGGGAACGCACCTTCTAGAAAAATCGATTACTCTGCATTCATAGCGCTCAGCGCATTTAAAACTTACTGTTTTAAAATGTTGTACTTACCTGCCCTAGATTAATGTACACTCTGTAATTGTTTTAAAGTTTTAAAGGATGTTTTTTAAAGTTTACTATTTTAAAATGAAATCAATAATACGATCCCATACATGTTTAAATGCATATTATGAATGTCTGGTTAAATATGTACCTTCTGTGACAGCACATGCATATAAAACACCACGAGATTGCCATCAAAACAAATTATAGATGTATAATGGATATAATTAATTAGCGACTATTCTATTTAATTTATTTACATGAATATTCGAATATGCATTTAATTAAAATAAATTAATTACAATAAAAAATTAAGTTATTTAGATAATTTACGGCGTGTACAGATCTGTTACCAGGAGAAACTATACAGATAAAAAAATATAATTTATTAAACATAAACCGCGCTGGGAGTAGTTACGAGGTTGGTACATGCGATGAACACGAGATCGGTAGCATTAGATTCATGACAGAATGAATGAATAACAATATATTAAAACTCGAAAATATTCTTCATTTAGTATGAGGCTGTTAGGAAGAGGCAGTGCCATGCTGTATAGGAGGAGGCAGTGCCATGCATGGTGCATGACACTACATCCTCCTATGCAACGGAATCGGGCCGGCACGACCGGGAAGTGCCTCTCGCTCACTTGATACAAGCGTAAAGGGACAGCGTCGCTGTCGGGTTTCGTGCGGTTTGTGAGTAGCCGGAGACGCATTGGGGGGATGATAAGAGGGCGGTTTGTGAGTTTCCGGTATCCCATGGGCTAGGAGAAGGTACATGGACATAACATCTATGCTGATCTCCAACGGTGTCCGTACTCTGAATGCTCATATTTTGCCACATAACATATCACCGTCATTTTCAGAGGAAACCCGCAGAGCTATTTCTAAATATGTTTTGCTCTGCTTTACCCCATCACGCAAACCGAATGAATATACGTGACAACATAGCGATCGCATTCACGACAACATTTTATGAGTTCAATTAGAAGTAAAAGGTAGTTTTCTTCCTTTCCTTCCTTCCGCGCACATGATAATGTCGTAAGTGGCAGAGTAAGTTTGTGAGTAACCTAGGATGATGATGGCTTATTGGAGGTGAGAACAGACGGAGGCAAATCTGCATTACACTTCTGGATATGTATGGATGTCGGTCGTTATCAAAAGGATTTGGTTGTTCATTTGCCCCTTTTTACTATAACAAAAAAATATTTTACTACACTACGGAATTACGGAACTAATTTTATCAAATCTAAAACATGGCTGCAAGCGAACTCCTTGGTTAGAACTCTTCCGTTTATTTCTAAAATAATTACTATGGTGACACTAACTTACTTATTCTCGTCATAAACTCGTATTAAAAGTTCATAGGGTATTCTTTTCAAGCATTAGTAAGGGTATGTATGTGTCTTTACATAAGTTAATGTTAGTGTTTAAGTATCTGTTAATGATCAAAAATATGAAAGAGAGTTTTTCAATAACTTACTTTATAGCTTACCTTTGCCGAAAATGTCTTAAAGTCCTTGGGTTTCCCGAAATATTTGTCTAATTTATTTTCATATCCAAGATGGCCGATGGATGCAGGCACGGGTCGGATTCTATACGTTCCATACTGTTCGCATTGTTCGGATATTGTAGCCAGGTTACCATTCGGCGAACTGCAGCTGCTGCTCGAGCGGGAATTCGAATAATGCAGTGATCCATCACTCGGATTCTTACGTTTCTTAGTGTAATTATGTCGTCTCGAAGGTTCTTCGCTCGTCTTTAGATCGTACGCCTCAAGCTTCTCTTTTATGTAGTTCTCTTGTACCTCCAATGTAGGGACATACCTCAAGAGCCGTGGCTCCTTGATTTTCTTCTCGTACTTGACGGAATCGGTCTCGTTGTCTAATTTTGCGGAGTTCAATGATTGCTGCAATTCGTTGGCCGTGCGATTCACTTTGCGTTTAACCTTTCGCTCCGTAGTGCGTGCTTGTACATGATCAGCGACTATTTCAGTTTCGGAACACGATCTGTCTCCGTATAAAACGTAGTTGCCGTTTACCATTTTGTTAAATTTACACAGCACTTGGGAAGTTTAAAGCAAATTCACATCTTCACTAAAAGTATAGTTTAATTTATCTAAATCTGTCTTTATAATTGTAATAACAGTTTCGTTTTATGAATGTACTTCTACACACGATCGAAAGACAATGAAATTAAAACGTGTTGCTCAGTGTTAAAAGTGGTTTGTTTGTTTGTTTTTATTTCAGCGATCAGAATTCTTCGACAAAATTCTTGTTACTTTTCTTGTAACTTAAATAGAAAACAACCGTTTTGTGGTATTCATAACACTTTAGTCAACATTTAAAGTAATTAGCGGTTAAGTTTTGAAGGCTAATACACCGATTACTGACAGTCAAACAAAAATATTGCAATCTTTCTCCATCAGGTGAGTGGATCGATCGATAGTTTAAATGTGACTACATTTGACCTCTATCTGAAAAAGCAGCGAAGAAGAAAAGACGTCTGTAAGGTTTTTATTATTGAATTAGTTAATCTAGAGAAGCTAGCCAAGTATGAGCCATACTCGTTCATACAAGAGAAGTTTCAAAAATTCAATAGCGAAAGATACCTACATTTTTTGACTATACTTAATGATGAGAATAAAAGTTAAGAATCTTGATTATGAAAGAAATGACGAACCGCAAACAATATAAGTTTGGTACTGAAGTTATACCATATTTCATATACTTCTATCGATTCTGTTCAAATCGATATTCATTTAAGGTTATATTGAGGGGAATTGAATTTTCCGTTCCATAAATAAGAAAGTAAACGTGGGGGGGGGGGCACTATTTGTAGCAATATGTTTACATGAGTAAATATTTCACAAAATACTGGAATATTAATCAAAAACTTTCTTAGAATCACGGATATCATTGCATAAGTCTTTACAAAGGCCTATAATATTATTTTTCAAAATCGTACTAAGTCCGTTAGTTAGTAGTTATACATAAATACATAAAGTACTTAAAGTATTTTAGATTATGTACTGTTTTATTTATTTATTTCGATCGTGGTTCGACGCATTGTATATAATATGTGTATTACAGTTTACATCCTTGTATTTGACTCAAGATTTTCTAAACAAATAATACAATTCCAAAGTTGGACTAACAAATGTGTGTAATAATGAGAACTGTTGCAATATTGTATGCAAGATAATTATCATTCGGGGCGTTATGTCGGCCGTTATTGTTTTGACGTGGTTCCCGCGCTTTTTATAGCGCTTACGCGGGAAGGTTCCCAGTAAAGCGCGTGCGCGACAATGGTGTACGAACGAGAGTGAATTGACTGTTATTGTGCAACGCAACGGCCCAGAGTGGTTTTATGCAATTGATGTGCCGTTAATGCAACCGATGTGCTGGTTTGAGCTTAAATATTTCCTGATTTTAATCTATTCCTATTTGACGAGGACGTTATATAACTCATGGTTGGGTCTAATTGCTTCGACCATTAGCTTACCTATATGTTATTAGAGTGAAGACATACTCAGTAATTTTACAAGTAGTTAATTCGTATAAAAAGTTTTTTAAGTTGCCTATTAATTTAATTATGCTGGAAGCACAATATTGTTGCCTCTATATAAAAAAATATACATATCTTTTAGCCGTTTTGAGCATGACAAGGCAACCATTATAAATGGTTGCCTTGTCAAACCAAATATAACTCCCAAAAAAAATCTACTAATTATTACATAAGAAAAACGAATGATATATTCAGCCCTAGGCTAAATATCGTATATTGGGGAAATTTTCTCATAAATATAATAAAGATAGGGAATTGATGCCATGGCATGCACACATTTTGTAACATATGATCTACAAAGTGAAGATTGTAAATGAAATGTTCCCCGTTATCGTTTGAAGCTTTTGATGAATTCCATAAACATCCCCAATTGTGTTTTTAAAATGTTTACTATATAATTAAAATTTTTTAAATAATCTTAGTAAATATTGAATAAATATGAAAAATTCTACAGAAACTTTTGTAAAAACTATCGGTATATTGTTTGGAGTGATAGATAACATTAATATATTCATTTAAAATTTATTACTGAAAAATTTCGTAGCGCTTCCTAAACAACTAGGTACTCGTAATTTCCTCTATAAACTTTGTCTCATATTTACAGAAGAAGTATGTTTTATAAGCATATAAAGTGTGAAGATTGTCCTCGATTTCTCCAAAATCCCATTATCAGATCACAATGAATTTTATTTGGATTTTATTATTTTTATTTCTATGGGACCATTTTGGGAATCCAAATAAATTGTATAATTTCAAACCAAAAAAAAAAAAATTGAGAATCACTCCACGATTATTAATGTAACGCTTAACAAACATACATGTCGAATTGGACGCCTCCCCTTTTTCTTCAAGTTGTTTAAAAAAAGAAACTACGGAGACGAGGCTACATAAATGTGGATATGTTTTTATACATAGGCGATAAAACCTTACCTATTGAAGTAAATAAAAGTATGATAATAATTTTAAAAGAACGTTCGCACGATTATTCTAATTACTTTATAAAGATTTCTCATAACCTAATTCTTAGTAAATACAATGAAGAACTTGAAACTTCTTGTTTCATCATATCAAGACATTAAATTAGGCTTTATTATGTGCATTTAGTTTAAATGCTCAAGTAATGTTAATAATTCGCTTTGCAGATATTAATGTTATACTTTGTTATAATTTGTGTAAATTGGCGTCGTGTAAGTTAAGTGAGAGACTTCAATAAAAATATACCCGTTTAGTACACGTTAAGACGTTTATTAACAGTAAGAAAACACATATAGTGCATTGTCTACCTCAAACTTATTGCTTATTAAAGTTATTGCTGTTATGGATTATATTTAAAACTTAAATAATTCCAATGACTTCTTACGAAGTTTGTATCATGAAATAGCGCAAGTTATCATCGGCAGCCTTCTGTACGAACTCCTGCGGACCTCTGCTACACGTGCTACGGACACTTAAGTCACAGTATATATACTATGCCTGAGCCTGAGTATATATACTAGACCCCACTTTCTTCGGACTTTAAGATGTCCTTACAAAACCTCACGTCTCCGTTGCATTATGCTGGGATGTTCTGGGGATGCGCTTTACCTAAATAACGTGGCGTTGCGACACATGCCGAGTGCAGATGGCAATCTCAACATAACTTTAGCAGCAGTTTTTTTTTCGAAGGGACCTATTACTGTTGGTAGCGCTGTTGCCCTCGCCCCTACAGTTCTTTTGCAGCAGTTGAATGAGTAAAGCTTTATATATTGCCGAAATAATTTTGAGTTGCTGTTGTTGTTGATATGAATTGTATAACTCCGGCATAACAGCGAAATATAATGTTGTTTATACTCTCGCAGATATTGTGCAACAAAAAATAGATTGGTACAATTCCTCAGTTCCGGATTTATTATATTCATATAAATTAATAAAAAATGTGGTAGCCAATGACATGTTTTATGATGCACATTACGAGGCATCATCATATAACCTGATGATGGCTCGCTGACACGGTAATGACGTGGCGTTATATAAAACATGTCATAGGTCGCGTTACGTATTTCGTATGGCACTTTTACGTATTATCAACTTCTTTATTTGGGAATTTGGTTAGATAATCAAAACATTGTTTGACATAAATCTAGGACGGTGATCGACAAGAGAAGAACATGTTTTTGTTTATATAAATGATGTAGGCATTAAAAAGTTTTTATGTCTGGGTACACAAAATAACACTTTCCTTTGCTTCACAGGGACAGACATCATACAGTTCTGAACTTTTGGCCTGAATAGTGGAAATAATGAACCTAAAAGTAAATAATTATTTTCTATTGTTCTTGAAGCGGATTTACGTTATAGGCTCTAGGAAAAATGGTTGAATTAAAATAATAATGTAAACAAAATACATAAGTTTTAGGGACACAAGGAGTTGTACTGTTTGATATGAATGGGCAAAAAGAACTACATCTCATCATAATGAATATACTTATATGCTAGAAATAACACAGGAACAAACAAGACCAAGGCCTGTATCATGTCAAATGTATAACTTATTGGTTAAGAGCTTGAAGTTTAGGGATTTCACTTGTTATAGACTTTTGAAAAAAAAAACATACAATCGTACCACCAACAGGCCAAATTAAAACAATAAAAAGGCTGAGCTGTGGAACGAAAAAATAAACAGTAAAGCCAGTTCTTTTTTATGTTAACTATATGCTTTTCGATTTCTTTCTATTTCCACAGCTCTATTTTATTTGAAATTCTCTTTTAATTGAAGGCGATCAAGAATAATAAATCTGCAGATCCGCATATCTACTACATGGATCATACGGGTAAAGCGTATTTTATATCCAACAGTTCTGTAGCAAATATGACTAAACGGTTTTTTTTTTCTTTGAACTTATGCTGTGGAAGCGAAGAGAAGCCCAATACACCTTCATCGGATTGATATGAGTGCTTGTCGGGCGACGAGACTAGGTTTGGCGTCGAAAAAGGATCCCATCCCCCAGTCTCCCGCAGATGGTAGAAATGCACGATATGGGAATGATTACAATAGCTAGTTTAACTATTATCATTACTGCCACAGGGTCCCTCATCCTCGAACCGTGATGTCGAGGGCAGCTTGCGCACGGGAGCTAAAATGGGTTCGGTGTTGACGTGAATGAATGTCTCATAGAGAGGATCATGACTGGGGAGCCCGCACCCCCCTTTACGGCGGGTAAAGGCGGCCTTTATATTACGATACGAGCATTATTCTATGAGTCCCTAACCGGTACGAAAAATAAATATAAATATTTTTTAAATTTGTTTTTTTTTAATAACCGGTTCTGGGTGAACCGGGAGGGGGGGCACTATCGACGAAAAACAACTACGCGAGCCTTCGGGCGCCGTATTGGACTGTCTCGGATTTATCATTTATCAGGAACAGGACACTACAGCGACTGGCCGGTCTCAAATGAAGGACCGGTCTGCTTCGTCGGAGTCGCTTCGTCTATTAAAGCGACCCCGACGACGTCGTAGCTTAGGGTGGGAGGTGGGGGGGTCGTATGTACGACTCTCAATAGCGAAAGGTGCTCTCATCCAAGCACGCTCTGCAGGTTGTACCGCTATAAAGACAACACAGGGCACACTTCAAGCGTGCGCTCGGTCGTATCCTCCGCAGTGCCACAGGCTTCACGAATAGGATCGGGGTCCCTCAGACCCCTTCTCTACAGGTACTCGGCGAAGCAGCCATACCCGGTGAGCGGCTGTGTTAAACGGAAGGCTTCCGTTTCCTGCGCATCCCATTTGTACAGAATGACCCAAGCTTACTCAGTATAATCGTATCGATGCTCAAAATATCTCAAGCGTGTAATTTATCTAATCGGCTGGATCGAAACACTAGAATAAAATAACGAACGAAAACCTTGATCTATGTGCAAGCTTGTGTTTTGTAAACACGTTATTATTTGAAAGCCATTCGCGCTTCGAACCCTGTACTTTAAGCGAACTTTAGATAAGTATCATGAGTTCAAATTGTTAAATCTTCAATGGAATTCCTCATGCACACGAATCCTATGGTAATTTCTTATGATTATCGCTTCAATGACGCAATAAATGTAAGCTATAACGTGTACTCGGTCTTTGCAAAGAATTAGTGAACATTTGTTTTCTTAGAACAATAAACAGAATTTGTTCTTTATTGTTCACATTTTATTGTCTGCTTTGTACGTATCGCAATATCCTTTTATATTCCAAAGTGCCTGGGAAATAAGACTTGAGAGGATTTGTAGCAATACTATTGAAACAAGTCAGAATTTTACACAGGTAAATGTATTTTTTTTTTGTATTGGCCCACTACAAACCTCTGTACTGTTACCGACGTCCATAGGCATCCGCACTATTGTTGTCGTTTCACAACGCATTGAAACCCTCCTTTCCTCCAAAGGACCACCTCAACCCACAAACCACAAGAAATGCGAGACAGGGCACGACAGTTTACATGTCTTGTGAGCGAGAGGAAGGTTGATTACGTACCCTTGCGTTTGCCATCAGTGATCTCGGTGAGGTGCCCCGTCACCACTAATCACCTGTCACGACTAACGACTGTGTCACCTTGACTGCAATGGCACCGGCGCCTCCTCCAGGAGCTGTTGACAGTACATTAGGCGACTTCCATCTTTGCCCCCTGCTGCCTCCTTTTCTGTCTCCTCCCGCCTTCAATCCCTATTAGTATACGAGGGGTACACAAGGCTCGGCTTCCTTGATTGAGTTCTCCAAAGATATATGTGCTCACTTTGAGCTTCTGATAGAGCAATAGATAATGTCACTTTTCACATGTAGTGTAATTAGATAATTAACGAGATCGTGTACAAGTGGATACGTTAGATACAGTTGGACGCGGTATACGGTTCGCAGTGCGTAGCGGTACCGTCGCAGTAACAAGTGTATTAACAACGGCCACGGATGAATGGACGCGCGCGCGGTCCGATCCATACGTACGTGCAGTCCTCTATAATAATATTGTCACCCTAGCCGAATTTCGGCCACGGCGGCCATCTCTATAGAGACCATTCGAATTGAATCCGATTATATACCGAAGAGAAATCAACCACAGGGCCGACAGCTTACCGCGCTCTCCGAGGCACGGGGGGTGTACCACCGCCAACTTCCTGACTTCGGACTGTTATTAGAAATGAAAAACCCCAATGATTCTTCGGTCCGACCCGGGACACGAAGCCAGGACCGCACAACTATGATCCAATATGCTTACCACTAGACCACGTGGCAGACAGACATGTACAGCCCTCTACTAATTACATATTGTGCTACGCTGCACTGCAACCGGATCGTATTCGCAGGGAAAATGCCTTATGCACCACGACCAGCCCCGGGTGGACTTGAAGAAAATAAATAATAACCTGACCGAGTATCTGCAGTGTCGTCACATCCATATCCTCATTAAAATATTTTTTAGGTTATAAATAATAATTTTAGGTCAATTAGGATTAAAAATGTTAGGTCAATTCAATTTATAATAGAACAGCGATGCGCACAGGATTCACCTGTGAATAAATTATAAACCAAACCCTTTATCGGGAATCCCCCTTTGGGTTAAAATCGCATGAAAATTCGTTTTGTATAATTCGTGAAAATCGATAGCACAGATAGAGACTTTATTTTATAATCAGTATCGATTCATATACATAATTATTATCGCGTCTCTCACATTTATCACTTCGTACATATCCTGACACACGTCTTTCGCTTCGTACACTTTCATACATCATATACATAGGCTTCCGTTGTTTGCGGCTATTAATGTCATGTACAGTCAACGCCAAAAGTCTGATTAGTGGTACAACACTTTTTTTTTGTTTCGCGGGGAAATGTATTTATGCACTACCATCGGTCCTGGGTGGGACTCGCTAGTGAACCGAATACTCACAAAATCCCGTGGATGCCATCGGCCACCAAAACTGAGCTGCGTCGGATCTGGCATGAAGGAAACTGTTTAACAGGCATTTTTTTATATTGTATGTTTATGGAGCAAGTGATCAGTAGGAGGCTTTCGGTGACTACCGACGCCCATATAATGTAATAGACATCCATATAATGTATGTATATGTATTTCTCTTTCTTACTTCACTTACAAACCTCATTATACGCAACATTAATTTCTTACTTGGCAATGGAGTGAGGACTAGGGACTGAGAGTCTCCGCTGGCCATACATAATCATACTGGCCGAGTTCAGTCAGACACCGCCAACACTCACCGCCAAAACTCGCTGAACATATCCAAATTTACAAGACTTACCTAACTAAGAATATAAAAAAACGCAGCCAAAATTAGTTGAACACGTCTAGAAAAGCGTTACTTTCTGGCAGTTCGACTACTACTGGCGTTGAGTCTACCTTTTTTTTTTTGTTGACGCGGGGAAACGCATTTACGCGCCTTCACTGGCCCTGGGTGGGATCCGGTGGTGTGTGGGGCTCGCGGCACATTATATAGCACAAAAACCACCTCGAGTGCCACCAGTGCCGTCTTTGATGAGGTGCCCCGGAACAACAAATCATCAGGGCAAGTCAGCCCCCGAAGAGACCGACGCCACCTCCACAGATGGGGTTGTCCCGCACCACAGGACAACCCCACCGACTTTGGGACAGTGCAATGGGGTGAGGTTCCCATCCTCGCCCCTTGCCCCGTGCGCAAATGCGCCGCCACTTCTTGCTCTTTTGTCCCCTCTTCTTATAGGAGGGGTACTAAGAGCCGCCGCCTCCTCGGTTCAATTGGCTTCGCCCAAGGTGTCTCGGATAACCCCAGGCTACTGAGCCCCACCGCCACGACAAGGCTTGAACCATGGTGGGGGCGTTGAGTCTGCTTCCACTGCCAATGCCTACCGAGAATCATTGTTATCAATTGGTGAGAGCGGAGATGGGAATTGTATTGTGTGACTGTATAGGCCCCTTATAGGATAATAAGTTATAAATATAACTGTCGCGTTACACGTCCGACCGAATGTAGGTCAACGCCTAAGCCTTGGTGGACTCGAGACAAGGAACGTTGCCCATGGTACTGTACTGCACGGTGTGCGTGACTGCAAGTGGGCTAATTTCATATTGAAAAGTCAATTATGATTTAAACTAGTAATTATACGATATTCACATACAGTTGTTTTGTATTACTGTAATTAAGCGCGTTTGCTTCTTTATGTGGCATTGGTTTGGGGAAACAGTTGCACTTTGAAATCTAGTGATTAGGGGGAGACGGTACAGACAATTTTTGCTAACAACTTTCGTAAGTTATCGTGTAGCCAAAAACAAGAGCGGTAAAAGGCCTGGTACTTGCTTAATGAGTTATATATAATTTAATTACCATGTTTTAGCCAAATATAAGTTTTCGCGCCAAATTTATAATATACCATGAAGTCATTGTTTTAGAAAGCAGATTTCAAGTGTCACAACGGCACAGGACAATATCCTTAGTTAGCTGTGCCACGTATTCTATTCAGTAAAATGGACAATTCTCTTAACGAATGCGCATTTATTCATATTATAATGCTGCGCCTCGCCGTTACACATGCGCATTAAGTTAATACATATATTTCATTTATCCAACCCTAGGGTAGCAATTTTTTAAAAATATTTCTTCTTGTTGCCGACGTTATAAAAGACTAATTCCGTGCGTTGATCGGATAGTCAGTCAGTGATTCAGGATGACAAGACGGTGATGTATAAGCTGATAAGCTTCGATTGATATAAAATTTGCCGAACAATTGGTAATACGAGTTTCAGTTAGGTTAATGATTTCTATTGTATATCCGTAGATCAGTTGTAGTTGACTCATGTACGAGTTTATTACATGTGTGATGTGATTTGCATCCACTCGAACTACTGTACGTCACGTTGATTCTATCACAGACAAGTTACAGATTTATAATTTCATTGGCCGTCCGTCCCGGCTTCACATGGATGTTTCACAGGGTAGGCCATAAATTCATGGATTTACAAAAATATAATAATTAAAATTCAAGGTAATTATGATTCAATTTCATGGTAATAAGATCAAATTAAATCTGCGACAGATTAACGTTGTAAATAATTTCAGCATCTAAATATGGATATTTTTTTCATATCTTTAGTTGCATTATCGAAGTTTTCAGAATGATCGAAATGTTTTATAAAATCTTCTATGGTTTATGTTTATCACAAATAACATAGGATTCTAGCTGTAAAAGAATTTTTCAAATCGGTCCAGAAGTTTCGGAGCCTATTTTACGCAAACAAATAAACAAACAAACAAATAAAGAGACAAACAACTGACCTTTATAATATTAGTATAGATATAGATAAACATAGTGCATAATAAGCGTTAAGTTTTTAGACCGTAAACAAACAGTGACGTATGGCGATAGAAAAGAAATTTAGATTTATTGAACGATTGACGCGTATTGACGGGACGCGTGTATGAATGTAGAAAAATTTAATAATCGTATATTAATTGCTTACTGCAGCCTCATCGTCATCATCAGCCAGAACACGTCTGTCGTGCACTGCTAGACATAGACATCTCCTAAAGGTTGTCGCAGGTCACGACCGCAAATGTTGACCTCAACGGCATCAGTCTATTGCTGGACATGGCCGCCCTCATAGGGCACCATAGGTCATATTTACGAGCCACTAGCATCGAGTGGCTCCCCGTCGCCTTAACCAAGACTTTACTTTGCCAAACTCTCTGATCCAATGAAACATGTATATCATATTCCATTTCATTGCTAAGTATTATTAAGATGAATCACTTTCAATTGTTTTAATTACTAAGCGTGACAAGTGACGGAATCACTTGCCTTCCGAAGTACTTAAAGTTTTTCTTTTCAGTTGAGAGGTTCTAAATATACCCAAAATCTGTAATCGACGTTATAATTTACTATACTATTAATTTATGGTTTTCCCATCAAATAATGGATGGGAAAATTGATCCACATTTTCTGGAAATTCAAATATTATGTCCAGGTAATATATTTGTTTTTTTTAACACACAATTATATCATAGAAATATAACAGATAGATAAACTAACCAGTGATACATCCAAAATTTAAAGAATTAAGAGTAATAAAAATATTTCGATTGATTGATACTTTTCAGAAAACACGGGTCAGCCCGTAAAGCAACAAAGTAAATAGTCTCCGTAAAGAAATTGTAAGATATGCCATGTTGTGTTGTAGCCAATTGGGCCGCCAGATCGGGAAGCTTAAAGATATCACCAAGTGACAGCTATACTGTCGCATGCCGTTTGTATGTTTCCGGCAGGCCATTGGAAGGAAGGAAAAAAAATGTGCAGATGTCTGTAGGTGCTGGTAGTCTGCAAAAAGCTCCTACTCATTTGCCACCTTAAAAGTAAAAAAAATGTACTATTAAAGAGTGGGATTATCAAACACCTGTCTGGCGATGATGTAGAAGCATATCTATTACAAAACATCCAGTCGCATATTTCAACTGTTACTAAGAAGTCTGGAAATACGCCGGGTCAAAGGTAATTCGACTGGTACTAGCTAAACTCCATTTCCACCGTACCCTTTTACGGGAACCATAGCACGAATTTCTTCCCAAATTGAAAAATACATTATTTTCAGTGACATCCAAATGTAGAAACAAGTTGGATCAAATTAGCAGATACAAATTGTCTCAAGGTCGAGAGAGGAATTGAAAGAAGTAGAAACTGTGGAACAGAGCATAAACGGGATGTTGGAAGAGAAAAAAATGTTGTGTATTTGTTACAATGAACATCTCGAAGAATTATCAAAAGAAGAGAGCATAGGAAGTAGGTTTGTGTGTGAAGTAAAAAGATAAGCTTTTGGCGACTTTCGTCTATCGTAATGATGGAGATAGCAAATTTTTCCTTAGAAGAGATATACCTTTAATTTGGAAAAAAACGTAGTGCATGAGAGTATGCTGCCGCTCAAGTCGCAAAGCGGCAGGTATATTTCATGACACTTCTCGTTCTTTTTTGAGCGGATACAGAACAAGATGTAGACTGGGAGGGACTTATGGGATGTCCTCCGTATCGGTCATCTCTTTAGACAGACGCAAGTGCCCTGTCTATGCCCTTATTCTCCTATTTCGATGAGTTGGCAATCTTACACGATCTGACAGAAATCAGGCGCCGGTCCGACGGCTAAACTCGCGTGTAGTGTACCTCTTACTTCCTGACACTTCGGACTGTTGTTACAAACTGAACAATACCAAATAGTACTTTGGGTCGACCTGGGACTCAAACCCGGAGCCCCGCTGGACCACGAGGCAATCGAAATCCATTCTAAGAAGTACACAGCTGTCAATATTTGAGTACATTTTTGATGAAAAATAATTCTCTTTTTGAGAGTTCTCTACCTCTCTTCTAGTAGATGCCGTGAAGTTACGAAAATCCTGATTATGTATCAATCAAACCATACAGCAGCCGATCAACAATGCTTAATTCGCAGGTGGACTGATAACTGATGATTGTAGCTCTTTAGTATGCATATACTTAGTATTCAGAGAGTTATTAGAGCATCGAACTGCGACACGTGCAATTAGAACGTCGATTAACCGTGCATGATTAAATAGTAGATAATAGTCCCGTTCTATGACGTGAACCTAACTGTAGGCCTACAGTACGAGGAAGTGGTCTTCATTCCTGTGATATGCTACGATGATTAGAGAAGGAAATGATCGATATAATAGTCTACAATAAGCCTAGAATGAAATTTTGTAGACAATAGCATATAAGGGGTTGGCTACAGCCATCTTTGATTATACTGGACTGGCTAGGAAATGGAAAGACGAATGAAAACATACAAATAATAAAATATGGAATGTGCAAGTCTAGATGGAAGTGATATTGAAAGTGCTATTTAGGTTGTGAAGTGGGTTCGTAGTGCGCGAACTACATAGCTATATGCGCTCTTCATACCCTGGACCCACGGTATGTAGAAGCTCTACATACCGTGGGTAGCATCCTGTCAATATTAATAGGCAAACGTTAATGAAGATGTAATATTAAATATTCAATTTGTGATTTAAGTTGACTGATTTCTTATGTTACTTTAAAACAATAGTTATTATCATCATCATCAGCCGTATCTGTGCTTGGCATTCATTGGAGGGGGTAGAGATTTATGCCAAAACGATCCAATGGCATATTTCCTATCCTACTCACATCAATATTACAATGGCAGTTCCCTCCAAGGAGAAAGAGATATCTCAAATCTACAATTTCTACATACATCAGAGTAACAATTGGTAAAATATCTGAAATAATTTGTACTGTGTTACTAACTGATAGATCAACACAGCCAACACTATAGAATCGATCAAGCTGATGTTTGGCACACAAGTAGCAATTATGGCATAGGCATCCGCTAAGAAAGAAGTATAAAAAATTTCATCCTGAAAGATTTGATGTAGGGGTTAAAGGATGGTAAGAAACTCCATAATTTTTATGTTTCTCACAACAAAACTAGCGCGTATTTTCTAACACGAGCAGTTCTCAACGAGGAGCAGTTGGTTAAGTTATTGAAATAAAATATGTCTAAAGTTTCGCGCTTTATAGCAAAGAGGTCACGCCACAATTGTTATTCAAATACCTGCATTCCAATGGACCATTTACAGTAAATGATTCTATAACAAAGGAGGACCAATCTACATATATCAACATATATTGATAGAGTAGACTGGCTCTCCTTGGTGAAGATTGATGGTGAAGATTGAAAAGAGCAAAGGAGTATATTTCTACCAAAATATAGGAACCAAGTATAGAATAAAACGGATGCTAGTTGCTACATTTTACATTTGACTTATCTAATTAATTCCAAACAAAACCGAACGTAATTCCTAGAAATCACGCGTAATTTTTTTTAAATTTTGTAGATAACTTATGAATGCGACTCCCATATACATCCTACAATGGAAATGTGCATGGAAATGTCTCTTTTACCGGTACAAACAAACCACAATCACAACACATCACCGTTAATAACGTTATCACTGTGCTACCAGTCGACAGGTGCGATACAAATGTGGTCGATGGTGGTGCGCGCGCGACTGGCGCACGGTGACACCTGCCATCGTTACACCAACACATTGTGAACAGCTACCGTGGAACCCTGAGAATACGCTTTACGCAACCCATTATCCCGAAGATAAATAACTTGTACTAATACTAACTGTACACTGAGAATAAGATTAGATTAGTCTGATATGCAAATTTTTGCAAACGCGAAAATTATATAATTCGTTTTCGTATAGTAACGATTTGGTAACATCATCAAATATATCAAAAGGTGTTTCATTTGCCACGCATCGGTTCGGAATGATTTCTAATGATCTGAATCTCGACAGGTACGGACGAGAAAAGTGTTTTGCTTCAGCTTCATCGGTTGAATTAATCAAATAGCGTTGAATTAATTAGAGGAAATTTACGATTATGAATCTCATAACAATATTATTAAAAAAGAATTGATTGTGTATGTACTTATATACACGCGTTAGAAGTTATACATCTTTTGGTAAGAAGTCAGAATTGTTTTTTTTTTAATTACCAAAAAAAAAAACATTAACAATGATAAAAAGGTATTCAATACATTGGGAGCATTAGTAGTGGTAGTAATTATAATAGTAGTAATTACAACGAGTTGTGGTGACTTTTTTTGAAAGCCTAAAATGTTAAAATGTAGGGCGTCGATTTTTCGTGATGGTGTGCTCGCGCATCGTAAAAATTTACTGTCATCATTTTTCCCTAACGCGCCAAAAGAAGTATAACTTCAAAAGCATGTCATCGTTGTTTAAACATTTATTATATCACTCACATCACAATCTTGTGTGTGATCTTTATTTAATTTCGGAGATTTTTTTCCCTTTGTAATGGGAGATATAAACAGAGACACCAGTTGGAGCTTTCAGCGTAGGTAGAAGAAAAAATAGTACATGCGACGCAGGAAAAATGCTAGAAGACACGGGGGAGAAAATTTGATAGGTACTATCCTGTCCTTGGCAAAATGTACCTACTTTTATTTTATTGACGTACCATCACGCCTGTTATCCCCGAAGAGGTAGGCAGAGGTGGGCTAGTACATCCACAACTCGTAAGTCCAGTAGATATACTAACACACCCACGATTAGCCAAGGTACGCGGCTAACGGTCTTAATAAGCGACACCCGCACCGTTACACCACAGAGGCGACCAGATTCATTGATGTGTCGTGGTTATTTAAAAGGGATGCCTTTAAATCAAAATTCCTTAAGTGGATGCAGCTTTTTTTATAATTGTCTAATCCTCTACCATTCCCATAGATTTAGCACAAGCAATGGCTATCATAGAATGTGGTATCAGTCAGAAAACAAGTGAGTTTAGTTCTTGTGAACTAGGCAATGAGCTTGATATTAAATAACATTACACATGATTGTATTTAGTTACTCATCCGATGGCATTGCTCAATTATTATTTGTAACAAACCTAATTTCCCTCGAGCGCTCTACACCGAGCCGTGGACTAATTCCCACTGTGTGAACAATTGTAGGTGTGTTTCCATGGGGCTTGTACTTATTAGTTTATAGTCATGTCTATGAATACATTAGTGGTTAATGAGAGCCGCGAGGAGTTTTTGTGATGTATATAATGGTGCGATTGGAAGTGAAAACCTTTTACCTCGCGGCCACGATAGATTTGTGCGCTTGTGCAAACGAGGCAATTGAGGTTTCGACGAGTACTAACGCCTATTGACATCTGCATGATAGCCGTTTGCCATTGATTTATTTTCATCAAAAACATTGAAAACTTTATACTAAGCAGCCCTTTTAGTTATACAGCGAGTAGTGGTAAGAAATCAGTTGTATATCTTCTTTGTGGTATAATACGGAAAACGAGCAGTCGGAGCCTTTTGGTTACTAACGACGGCCATAAACATTAGAATAGAGGCTAAGCCATCTGCTCATCTGCATACCTCCTTTTATAGTAGTAATTAACAATCATTACGCTATATAAATTAATAGCAGTTTCCTAATTTGAAACAGATCACATATCATTCATTTAATATGTATGAGGTGTAAAAAAAACAAAAAGAGGGAAAAGAAGTAACAAGAATATAAGCATATACGAACAAAACAAAAATATAAGCACATACAAACAAAAAAATATATTTTCTCGTTCCGCCTCCGATGGGCCATTGGGTACTCAGACACCGCTCAAAAGGTGTCAGCATAGCTGTCACTTTACGACAGTATAATGTGAGCGAAAGTTACCTCACTGGTAATGCCGGCCCAGGGGGCACAGGGGGCTAGATCTAGGTAATAAGGTGGCTGCGGCATCATTAGTGTGTTGCTTTTGGTCAAGAATTCGCGTACAAGCAACGATGTGTGAGCAATATTGGTACGAATTTTTCGGCGACCCGTCTCATGTCCAAATTATCACCAGTGAAGGTTCGCTGGAGATTAGCAAGGGATACCTCGATTAGACTCTTGTAGAGGGTGGCATCATCTGCGAAAATCGCCAGCCCCATCCTGTGATGGTGTGGGATATCGCACGTGTATAGGTTATACAGGGTTGGGGCTCATACAGCGCCCTGGGGGACTCCAGCTCGAAGGTGGCGCAAGGAGGATAGTGTGCTCTCTACCCGGTATCTGAAGTGTCGGTTAGACAAGTAGCTCTCAATGATAAGTACTGGTCTATCTGGCATTTCTAGACGATATAGGTTGCAAATCAGGTCTCCGTGCAAGATTTTTTCAAATGCTTTCACCACGTCGAAGAAGAAGAAGGCGCATGTCGGGTGTTTATTTTTACGGTATATATTCCGTAAGGTCATCACCTTACGGAATATATACCGTAAAAATAAACACCTTACTTGCCACGGACAACAGTGAGCTTCGCATAATGCCAATTGCTGGTCTATGAACAGTTCTTTATCCCTCACTACATCTTTGGTGCGTGCCAGGAGAACTCACTCATAGAGGTTAGCCAACGAACTGATGGTACCTATTGGACGGTATTTTGTGGGCAAGTTTCTAGGCTTGCCATGCTTGTGAAAACCGATTACAGTGGCTTCCTTCCGTAAGTCTGAAAACGTCCATCCCTCAAGGAGGGCGTCGAATATGAATACTATGATGTTTATTGGAACAGGTGGCAAAATTTTAAGCACTTTGTTTGTGGTTCAGCCTGGTCCAGGGGAACGTCTAGGGGCGAGATATTTGACGAGGATTTTCATTTCGTCTATAGTGGTAGGACGTATAGGGTCGCCTCCTGGTGGCAGAGAAATGCGGTGCTCAATTTCCCGATGTACCTCGGCTACCCTCCATACAGTTCGGTTAGCGAGCCCAGAAAAGGGACATGAAGGCATGATCTCTGATACGTCCATGTTTAGAAATTAGTGATCTATTTCTATGTTCTGTGCATCTGATTATCTGAACACACAAGGAATCAACTACACCCCATCTTGCGTGATAGGGAGGAATGTGTTAAAATGTCTATCAAGTAAAGTTTGGAAAAGTATGTGGAACTTACGTACTTCGCCTTTCGTACTGTCTCTAGATATTTCTCAGAGGAAACTATACACAACGCACTTTATTCCTAGCACTAGTGACTGATAGACGGACTGACACAAGGATAGAAATAAGGTCCCGTTTTTACCCTTTGATACGGACACGGAACCCTAAAAAGCTGAGCTTTTAATTCAATACAGTACCTATAGGTATTATAATTAAACACAGTGTCTAGCAATAGCTATTAACGTGAAGCAATGGAAACAGGGTCGAATTAATTACAATGTTGCGCCGCAGTAACAATATAGAAGAAAACAAGCGATAGATTCATATAGCATGCAGTAACGGTTGCAGGCAAGGTGACTGACTTGAGCAATTATAATTGTTGTTAGTCAAACAAACAGACACAACCTTCTATATGGATCATGTTGCATGGAGACATGTTGCATCGTATATTATTAATTAAGTAATTAAAATTAAAATATTACGGATGTACTTATGTACACACGTTAGAAGTTATACTTCTTTGGCGTAACAACAAAATGGTGATTATAGCTCAGTCGGTTTTTCATGACGGTGTGCGTGAACATCCTAAACGCTCATCATCTTTGAAATTTTGAAAATTGCGCTGATGACCCCACTACAAGTTCCTTTTCGATATCAGGTAGAATATTCGTAATAGCTAAATACTAGTTAATAGATTATACGAAAGGAATATATACCATATTTTCTATTAGTTTATGATTTTATTCACGTGATGTGAGGTCAAATAAACACTTCAAACAGAAAACCAAAGTAATCAAACGTGAAAACTTCAACGGTTCGTGAGATACAGTTTGGTGACAGGCAGACGGACAATGGAGTCAGCGAGAAAAAACGGGACCCTAATCTCGTTACAATACTGAAGTCATTACCTTATTTGCCAACAAAATCGCCTTAGCCTTTTCAAAGGGGTAGTGAAGCAGCAGGTCTTCTGCACTGTTTAGATTGTTGTTTTGTTTCTGGCGTACAGTAATGAACCCATGTTTCTGCAACAGCTTCAAGTAAGTCCAAACAGTTACGTGAAATAGTCAATCACGTTTTTTTTTGTTCAACTGAAAGCAGTCGCGGAACGCACCACGCAGACACCTTGTGGAATTCCAATTCGTTGACTATGATGTTTTGAGCTCGTTCATAAGAGTTGCCTATAATCTATACTATCTATATATCTAGTTTTTGATCTACGATCTCCCAGAATTAAATGAAGTAAATTTCTAACATTTTCGTCAGTAGTGGTCGTCGCAGGCCTTCCAGAGCGAGGTTCATCTTTCACAGTCTCCCTACCACGCTTTAATTCTGCTATCCATTTTGACGAGTGAATAAGGCGGAGCAGAATTTTCTAAAGTACTGACCATATCATGATGGATGGTTTTCGGTGATAGCCCCTTCTTATGCAGGTCCTTAAGACGGCACGCTGCTCGATTTGTTGCATTTGCAGAAACTATGTCCGATTACTTTGTTAAAAAAACTATAAAATCACAACTAATTATCGCACATGTTTCGAACTTCATACAATTAACTAGCCTGAACTGAACGAAATACACACTATTTAGTTCAATTCAGGCTAGTTAATTGGTAGATTTGATTTTTAGAATTGAATGTTATCAGTGTTAGGTCGAGTATGTCTGAATCCACCTGGTGCCTAAGCCAATGGTTTAGAAAGTATCAAGATATACAGTGAGCGTGTCAGAAACCCCCACATAAAAGATGTGCAACGGTCAAATTATGCACTTTGTAAAAACAACTTAAACATATTCGCGTAGGGTTGAGTTTTTAAAGAAATACTTTTGAATTGTGCATTTCTTTTAAATAAAAACTGCAGTGTAAAAATAACTTTTGTATAAATAAATTAACTTTATGCAATATTTTTCCACAATTATTTATTTTTCAATTTGCATTTACGACCGGTTTCCACTTATCATCATTATAAATTATTTGTGGAAAAAGTATATAAGTTTATCTATTTATTCAATTGTTAACATGAATTTCCGTCAAGAAGTGTATAGTACATTCAATCAAATATAATAAGGTAGTGTAAAAATAACATAAAGTCTTACACGATAGGTTGACAATACAATAAAAAAATGTTTAGGTACAATCGTAGTTGCTTTAGAATCAGTTCAGTATGAAATCGTATATGTTGTATTGTTGAAGATGTTTATTTTAAAAGTCTAGCCGTCGAATTGGTCCTAATTCAGTGTTTGGCTGACGTAGACGTATTCCATATTTCCCAATCAAAAAGCGAATAATCGTATACTGCAATCAATATGCTAGACGATCGTTGAAATGTTAAGGTACCTCGTGAAGAGATAATAAAACAAGTGGACGGTAGTATGGGTCATGGGTAACGACTAGGCGTTACGTAAAATCACTAACAATGTTTGATGGACCGCCGCTGCTTTGGCCTGCCCGGCGGCGGAGCTATGTGAATATGTAATATATCGATGTAATTATATGTATCGCACATCACTAGTGTATACGTCATCATCGGTATGATTTCGTCCACTGTTGGACAAGGGATGAATACAAAATATGTATTAGTTACTACGTTCTATAACAAGAATAATCTAATATTGCGTTGCATCGTTCAGAATTTCTCCAGGTATATAAGGGTTTACTTCGATTTTTTTTCACATCTTCGATACCACTTCGATAATATTTTGAGGAGATTCGACAAATACGGATAAAAGGTGTTGTACAGGAACAAGATATATAGATCCCCACCTTAGTTCAAGAATTGTCGTGGTGGTGGGGCTTAGTAGCCTGGGATGAACCTAGGCGAAGCCAATTGAACCGAGGAGGATCTTTGCACCCCTCTTATAAGAAGAGGGGGCTTAAAGATCAGGAGGAGGAATCGCTCTCGGTACCCCTCCTAAAAGAAGAGGGGACCTAAGAGCAACAGGAGGTGGCGCTTTTGCGCACCGGGCAAGGGGCGAGGATGGGAACCTCATCTCATTGCACTGCCCCAAAGTCTATGGGGTTATCCTGTAGTGCTGGGCGACCCCATCTGTGGGGGTGGAGTTGGTCCCTTAGGGGGCTGACTTGCCGTCGAGATGCCCTGATTATTGCTGTTCCGGAGCACCTCACCAAGGGCGGCACTGATGGCATTCGCGGTAGTTTTTGTGGGTATTCGGTACAATCATGTGCCGCGAGTTCCACACACTACTGGACATAGACCTCCCCCAAGGAGCACCTTCGGTTATGGTAAATAATAAAATATATTGTCTATTATTGGAAAAGTTTCACAATCCATTGGCCCATTGGCCACGCCTTTCTTCAAACACATTTAGATACGCCGCTATAAAAAAGCACTTCGCCATGCCATTATCATTTGAAAATTTATTCGAAAAGAAAACTATAGTAAATATAAAAAGTCACATTTATTACCGAGTTGAGTAACAGTTGAATAACAGGCATTTCTTGTCATTCGACAATTTTTTTATGATCGATCAGATGCAGTCAGAAAAAAAAACATCGGCTTAGTGTGCGTCGAAGGGACAGGGGGTGTTACACCACGCCAACTTCCTGACTTCGTACTGTTCTAATATTCTGTCACATGCAAGGGATATTTATTATTTCAAAAATAACAAATTTCGTCAAGTTTCACAATTCAAACGAATATTATATCTAAATATAAATTTTCAGGGGTTGCCTGGTTTAAACCCACCACATAAAAAGCCCATATTTGGTGGAAGGCGTCATCAGGATGCGAGGTAACCCACCATAAGATTTTCTGACGCGCTCGAGTAACTACACAAATCCCTTGATCGGCGCCCGTACTATCAGAGAATGTTCATTTAATCTCAAATTTTTTACCTCCACTTGTGGAAAAACAGTGTTAAAAGTCTAAATATAGGTGACATTGTAACATACATTGCAAGAGGTAGTGCCATGCTGTAATGCAGCGGAATTGGGTCGGAAGGTGCATCTCGCTCATACTACCGCAGTAAAGTGACATCTTCGGTGTTGCGTTCCATGCGCTTTGTAAGTAGTCGTTAGGCCGTCGGAGGCCTAGTAATTGCGTGGATGTTCATAGGCGTCGGTAGTTACAAAAACGCACCGATTTCTCGTTTGCCCCTATTCCATAAAAATAATACATTTTTGCAACTGCCCTCCTCACTGCTTAGTGTACTGTAATATGATAGGTATGCTTATAAAGTATCCACCTACGCTAATAAAGTTTCTGTCGAGGCTTTTCGACGTCAATATTGTCCCCAATATTTGGTTACATGAAAGTAAAACAAATCAATTCAATTACATATTAAATAAGTAACTGACGTCTTCTTTTAGCGTGTAACGTTTAAGTTAATGAAAGCCCTTGTAAAACAATAACAAACGCCTGCGTAAATAGTCATTGTACAATACATTGTGAACAGAGTTTAAATACATTCATTTCAGGCGTTGTTATTTATTTCACTTTGACAGTGTAGTGGTGTAAAATTAGATTAATTGAATTGTGTTATGTATGTTCCCTTTATTTATCTTTAAGAACTTTAAGAAATAACGCTTTAGACGGTATAAAGTCGTATATGTATAATTCTCATGTCATAATGTTAGTTACATTATTCCTCTAAAGCGGCTTTACCGATTTTTACCAAAATTTATATGCATATTCAGTAGGTATGAGAATCGGCTACTATCAGTTTTTCATACCGCTAAGGGGTAAGGGTCACATAACCCAAACCCAGAAACAACGTGTGCCGGATCAGCTAGTAAGTTGTAAAAAAATAAAATCAGACTGGAAGCGGTAGTGCCATGCCGCATAGGAGGAGGCAGTGCCATGTCGCATAGGAGGAGGCAGTGCCATGCCGCATAGGAGGAGGCAGTGCCACGCCGCATAGGAGGAGGCAGTGCCATGCCGCATAGGAGGAGGCAGTGCCATCCCGCATAGGAGGAGGCAGTGCCATGCCGCATATGCATAGTGCACGACACCACATCCTCCTGTGCAACGGATTTGGGCCGGCATGTCCGGTGAGGTACCTCTCGCTCACATAATACCGCCGTAAAGTTACATCTTCAGTGTCGCGTTTCGTGCGGTTTGTGAGTAACCGGCGGCCCATTGAGGGGGTAGAAGGAAGGCAACGCATCGGCATAGTAATTATGTGGATTTTCATGGCCGTCGGTAGACGCAAAAAGGCGCCGATTGCTCGTTCGCCCCCCTAGTGTATAAAAAAACTACATGAAAAAAATTGATGAGTTAAATAGTCAGTATTTCTGTTGATAGTTTACAAAAGTTGTTTTATCATTTGCTACGTAACACACGTTTAATATCTCATCTGTTGAAATTGGGTCATGTTTTTTGTACTACGACGCATCATCATATTATTTAGGCTCCATCCAACCGACCCCGGGTGGACCAGCGTGGACCAGCGTGGACCAGCGTGGACCAGCGTGGACCAGCGTGGACCAGCGTGGACCAGCGTGGTCCAGCGTGGACCAGCGTGGTCGGACTCAGTAGTCGGCGCCGACTGTGAAGTGGGCAGTTAGTAAACCGACTAAAGTTACTACAACACCGTGTTGGGGTGTCCGGACTAGTGAGTTGCATCGATTTCAAATGTGTCTTATTTCAAAAGCCTAACTTTTCGAACAAGAAACCCAAAAGGCTCTTAGAAAAATATCACATCGAAATACTTTTAGATATGTTGGGGTTATCGTAAAAACATAAAAACCGTTTACATTTAGGTGTATAACATTTAGGTGTATAACATTTAGGTGTATAACATTTAGGTGTATAACATTTAGGTGTATAACATTTAGGTGTATAACTCATCTGTTATTCAAGCACATTTCCTTCCCATAGTTATTACAGTCTCATGGCGAATACACATGTCAAATTTAATAACCAATTATGTTATTCAACGATGATTAGTCACGAGGTGATAATGTAGGACCATACGAATGGAGATGAATGCTCACCGACTATAATTAAGTTCATACCTACAACCCACTAACAGCAGGTGACCTTAGAGTGAACTAACAAAAAAATTTATAAAATCAGACTGTGTTATTTACGATTCAATTAAAATGATAACAATAATCATATAATCTTAATTTGATAACAATAATCATATAATCTTAATTTGATAACAATAATCATATAATCTTAATTTGATAACAATAATCATATAATCTTAATTTGGTAACAATAATCATATAATCTTAATTTGATATCAATAATCATACAATCTTAATTTGATAACAATAATCATATAATCTTAATTTCACTAAAATTTAAACTAATCCTAACTACTGAAGGTGTGAACTTGCTTCCTAACCGACTTAAAATTGGAAGGGACCATTTGATTACGTTTTCTTATGTCGTGAAATCGGAGCCTTTTTGCGACTAACGACGCCCATGAACTTCCACACAATTACAGTCCAGATGCATTGCCCTTCTTTTATCCCCACCCTAAACAGTTGATTGTTAGTTAGTTTGTTTATTTATATTGGTTGCTTTCCAAACTACAGGATAGATATGAAAGTGAGAATAAAACAGTAATTAATTTCCTTATATGGCTGCAGACATTATTGACAACTAGCTGCCCCGACAGACGTTATGCTGTCATAAATTGAAATTGTTGTCATGGAGACGTTTATTGTTAATGAGGTCGAAGTTAAAATATACCATTATCGTATTTTTGTAAATAATCGAATTTTGCTACATTTTACGCACCGCGTGAAGTCGGATACGGACAGTCAGTATAGTCTAAAACGGTACTAAAATGTCTAAGAGTTACATTACAACACTACAAGGGTGATAAATAGTATGTAATAAATTGTATTTTTTCCACAATACATTGGCCTACGAAGTATTTATTAAACTGTATCTATATACTATTTATATTGTGTTTATATAGCCTTACAAACAAATTTATAGCCGTGAACTTGTGATTTGTACATTCTATAGAGGACCAAACACAAAAGACTTATTTCTGTGTACATCTGTCGGAGCTTGGGTGTTATATCACGTTTCTTATTCTAATCGATTGTATATGACCGCACAAATATTTCAATGGTATTCAACATTCATACCAAAGTTCAATTCAAACGTGTGCAGCAAAGAAATGTCAGACAAAGGACGTTGGAACAATTGAAGTGTATGTAATTCACGGTTCTTTATCAGTATTACCCAGTAGCTACGTGTAGTAATAATCTGTCATACATTTTGTAGAATTTAATTTTATGTCTAAGCAAAGGTATAAGGCCATAACTATTGGTTAGACTAAAGTCTTGTCGTATTTTTTATAGTTTGCTTGTACATTTAATCATTCTTATATTTATCAATTAAAATATTTTCTTTCTTTTATATATAAAAATTGTGATACGAAGATACGTACAAACACCTATATAATTTTTTATATAAATTAATCTATTGTTATGTTCAGTAAAAAATACTTCTTTCATTCTTAAAAAAAAAAAAGCACTTTCACGCCTGTTATCCCCGAAGAGGTAGGCAGAGATGTGCTAGTACATCCATAACTCTTAAGTCCAGTAGATATATCAGAACACCCACGATTAGCCAAAGTACTGAGGGCCATGTTGTCATAGGAGGCAAGCCTATGGCCAATTCGGGCACCTTCCAATCGTCCGGGATTGGAATGTGTCCGAAGTGTAAATATAATGCGTGCTCAGAATAATCTGAGAAACATTTAATAACAGTTGCCCTACCTGGGGATCGAACCCAAGACCCCACGCGGCTGACGATCTTAACGGGCGACACCCGCACCGTTACACCACAGAGGCGATTTTCATTCTATTTTACATATAAATTGTAATAAACTCGTAGTCATCATTAATGCTGAAATATTGTCAAGCCATTTCTATCTACCGTTGAACATATCCTCGAATACCATGGAAGGACCTCTGATTTTGCCATTTTTATTTTATTTATATACAGATATGGAGGCAAGACTTTAAAAACCAAAAAGAGTTTCTTTGATGTTTTTTTTTACTTTATAAATCTGCCTTATGATTACGTAATATGTATGTAGGCATGACGGCCGCGGTGTAGAAGTAACATCAGGAATATCTCGTTGTACTTTTGCCCGACCTTACAGTAGTCGCGTATGATGTACACATAACAATAACATATGAAATTATAATGTGTATAGAGATGAAATTCATGTGAAGCTAATTTATTTCTATTCGATAACTTTTTGAAATTCCATACGTTTAAAGTATTCTCTTGATACCGTCAAAATTAACATTAATATTTATTCCTATAATATAATTTCATATCCAAAACTGCACATAGAGCTTTGTGCACTGCGCTGTAAAACAATTACGCAGAACATAATATAAAGCATACACATTTAATAGCCGTTAACGAAGCAGGTTATAAGTCATTAGATGAGTAGGATATATTTCATGTGCGATTCAGATAATTGTTAAGGTGTGGCATTTCGTGCGTAGAAAAGACACGAAGTGTAAATTAATTCTATGTAGCGCCTTGCTAGTAAAAGTGACGTTAAAATATTATAGGAGTAGTTATTATGTAATAGTTAATTTGTAAACATTTTGTAACATATGATATTTTGTGTTAAATAATATAATAATGATTACAGTAAGAGGTAGTGCCATGCTGCACGATACGCAATTCATGTTTTTCGATGTTTTGATATAATTATTGCGTAGCTTTTTAAGCAACATCGATAAGTTATCTCATCGTCTGATATGTTTTTGCCACAAATACGTCTCTTCAACAGATGATGAGTTATGTCATCGGCTGATTTGTTTGGCCCAACATCTGTATCTTTAACAGACTATGAGTTATCTTACCGGCCCATCAATTTGTGCTACGTGGCACACCATTAGAACAATGCAGATGAGATAACTCATCGGCTGACCTGTTTGTGCCACACATCTGTATCATTGAGAGTCGATGAGTTATCTCACCTGCAGATCTGTTATGCCACATATCTTTATATTTGAGCGTCGATGAGTTATCTCACCGGCAGATCTGTTTGTGTTACACATCTGTATCGTTGAGCGTCGATGCGTTATCTCACCGGCAGATCTGTTTGTGCCACACATCTGTACCGTTGAGCGTCGATGAGTTATCTCACCGGCAGATCTGTTTGTGTTACACATCTGTATCGTTGAGCGTCGATGAGTTATCTCACCGGCAAATCTGTTTGTGTTACACATCTGTATCGTTGAGCGTAGATGAGTTATCTCACCGGCAGATCTGTTTGTGCCACACATCTGTATCATTGACGTCGATGAGTTATCTCACCGGCAGATCTGTTTGTGCCACACATCCATATCTACGACTGGTCACGAGGAGCACGTACACATTAGCATGGATCCGTCGGAATCGTGTGCCGGTGCGAGCGCTCGGCTTGAGGTCGACTTGTTTCTTCTGTATCCGGTTACAATCTAATCTTTTTGCTTATTTTTCTGTAATGATTGATCAACGATATAAAATTACAAACAAAAAGAATAAGGTATTATGTGTATTTCTATGTCCACTAATTTTTGGCTTGACGGCTCGAGCCTTGGCGGCTGTCCACGTAAGATGTGTTGTGTGGATGTTCTTGATAACGCGACTGATATATTATAAGTAATCGTGTTTTTTATTGTCAACCAGCAGCCCGTCTCGGCTGCGCACGGCTGTTTCACAAAATGTGGTAAAAAATCATTGATTTACAAAAGTGCATAAATTATAAATTTCAATTTCGGCCTCGTAAACGTTACACGTTACAATGACAACAAATTTAATTTATGAAAGGACAGTGTCTGTCGTGATAGCTAGTTTAGTTTAGTTTAGTAATTTCTGCAGCTATATAAGGATTTACTTTGATTTTTTTTCACACCTTCGATACCACTTCGATGATGTAGCCATATCGAAGATCATAACGAACAAAATAGTTTAGAAAATGTTGCCCGTGTTCACCACTGATAACGTAGGATCCTGATGGTCCTCACATTGGTTCAACTCCTGACGTGGCGTCGGGGCTCAGTGGCCAGGGGTGCACCCAGATGTAGCCCATCGAACCGAAAGGGCTGCCCTTTGTAGCAATCTTATAAGAAGAAGCAGATAAAGAGCGGGTGGAGGTGTTCTTTGTAGCTTTCTTATAAGAAGACGGACCAAATGAGAAACAGGAGGAGGCGCATTTGCGTACGATTCAAGGGGCGAGGATAGAACCTCACCCTATTGGATTGTCCCATAGTTGGAGCGGTTATCCTGTGGTGCGAATAATAATAATCTCTGGACTTATCACACCACGTTAGCCTAGCCCCGTGCGGGCTGCCGTAAGGACTTGTGTTACAGGTTCTAAATAACGGAAATATATTATGATACATATGATATAATACATATATAAACATCCATGACCTAGGCGGGAATCGAACCCGCCTCCTCTGGCGTAACACCCGAATTAACCGCGACGTTACCCACTGAGCCAGCCGGTCGTCAACACATTACAGTATAGGTACAGATTTAATATAGCTGTCACAAACGCTCTTATATCGGGATGCATCTCTCCCATCTGCGGGTGGGAGGAGGGATCGGTCTCTCTCTCGACCCCAACCTAGTTTCGTCGCTACACGAGCCCTCCTAGCAACACTGTATTGGGGTTCTCTTCGAATCCACAGCACAAGTTCAGGCCCGAAAAAGAAAGATGTTTTAATCGGTAAAGTTAAACAATCGCGTTTTTATTATAAGTAGCATTATAATATATCAAGTTTAAACGAGGTGCTAGCACATTAACGTTGATTTCAAAAGAATTTGTTTATATTATGATGGTTTATTCGCGTCGTATATTGTGATGGCTCATTAATTTATTAATGGAGGTGATATTACCAGCAACGTGCATCAGTTTTGTAAGACTTTTTATTTAGTAATCGTTACTCTTAATAATCCTCTCGTGCTATGAGAAATCCAATTGAACGGATTTTAAGACGGAAAGTGGAATGTTATAAGGATAAATCCCTAAAATATTTTACTTTAGACTACTTACAGCAATACCAGGACAGGAAATAGCTGCGACTTCATACGGAAGGAATTATTTCCTAAAACACATGCTGTGCCACGCGTAAAATCTATCCCAAGCGTACCAATAATTCTTCGGGATAGTAAGTATTTTTTGTTATTCCACGATGTAATCTATTTCTGTGCAATGTTTCAGTTGAATGCGTTAAGGAGTTTTTGCCCAATACGACAAACAACATACAAACGTTCGCAATTTTTAACATTAATAGTTATAATAATATGTTTTTAACTAATAATACTTAATTCATGACTATCGAACGACGATAATATTCTTTTGTTTGATTTTCTTTTTTGCTGCTGCTGCTTTTTCTTAAAACACTCACGATTAAAATACCTAAGAATTACTTTAAGATATTCATGTACTACAAGACTTTTAGTCCTATTCTCAATTTTAACGTAACTGTTAAATGAATAATGGATATAAATTGTTTTCAAAAATATGGCGTTTGAACTTCATAGAGATAGATAGAGAAGGGAAACCATAAACAGGTCTTTGACTGCCAGTGCCAGTATTTCCTTCCTTTCATTCACTCGTCCTCTCTAACAGAAGATGTGAATGCAGTACTATCATGGTCTATTTAAACTCTCATTCCCATTGTTGTGCAATGAAATTAATGAAAAAAGAGATACAGATAGTAAACCACATTTGCTTTCTCTTTCGATTTAGACGGACGTGTTTTAGACCTTACAATAAAGTAAGAACATCTTCTTCTATCTATCTTAAAAGGAATTTCCTTTAATCTATCCATTGTAATATTATTGCTTCAGCTTGACTGCCTCGTCGTAGTGATAGTAGTGGTAAGCGTGTCCAACCACACTCGTGAGGTCCTGGGTTCCAGTCTCGAATAGGGGCAGAGAGTTATTGCAATTTTTCAATTTCTAGTAATAGTCCGATGTCGGAAAGTTGGCGGAGTCAAATTTCCGTGCCTCGGAGAACACCGTAAGCCGTCGGTACAGCGTCTGATTTCTCTCCGGTCATGTTGGATTGTCGTTCAATCTAAACAGGAGAAAGAGGGAACAGGGAATGTACTTGTGCCTGCTCACACTTGTGCACTATAATATGTCCCCTGCAGCTGGCCGAAATTAGGCTAGAAGAACATTGTTGTTGTGGCTCCAGAAATTATAAATAGCGATAATTTAGATAACAACACTAAGCGTCGTGCTACTGACAAATATTTTATTTATATTAGAATCACTTAACAAAAACATATTTCTAGTATCTATGAGAACACAAATACCTTCTGAACATCCTTGAGAATAACTTGTTTGGTATAATGCGTTTCGGTTGAGAAAAAAAACTCTTAAGTGGATATAGATGTGTTAAAATTTATCGTTTTTATATTCGAACATATATGATAAATCGTTTACAAATTTATGTGTTGCAGTGTTCAAATATTAATGTATGATAAATGATCGATGTTCTCTGACACATGAAGTATGGGATGACATGCCTAAATATGATTTTAAATACTATGTAACAGTGCCATTTTTAAAAGCTCTCATGATACCGCCATCAAGTGACGGCTACGCGATCACATTTCGTGCGATTTGTGAATAGCTGCTGTGTCCCATTGGAAGAAAGGAGAGGAACACTCCTGCATACTAATTATATCTATCCATGGGCGTTGGTAGTCATCAAAGGATTTCGACTGATCGTCTGCTCCCCTAAAAAAGTACCTTCACGCCTGTTATCCCCGAAGAGGTAGGCTGAGGTGTGCTAGTACATCCACAACTCGTAAGTCCAGTAGATATACTGGAACACCCACGATTAGCCAAGGTACTGATGTCATAGGAGGCAAGCTTATGGCCACTTCGGGCACAATCCGGTCCCGGACAATATAATGCGTACCTAGAATAATCTGAGAAACATTTAATAACATTTGCCCGACCTGGGGATCGAACTCAGGACCCCACGCGGCTAACGGTCTTAACAGGTGACACGAGCACCGATACACACCCTGTTGCTAATGCTGATGATTAAACGCCTTCGCTATGGCAGGTCCTAGAACTGGCTGGGCGACACTTCAGGACCAGTCCTGTCACTCGAGGCCTGAGACACTCGCTCGTGTTTATTACATTGTAGTTGTCACGATTATGAATTAATTGGTCCTTCGCGTGTGTGGGCAAACTTCTGTTCGAATGAGAAATTTCAAAACAAAGCCCATATTTGCATATAAATTGAAACAGGCGCGGATAAATGTGTCTTGTGTTTCGGTGTTAGCTGCTATAGATTTGAATGTTGTTACAAAGCACGTGGAAGTTTAAAGTCTAGAAGTGGGCTTTATGTTATGCTATATCCCTGGCAGTTCATGTGATCTAGTTAGTCATAATGAAACTGGTTATAAAGAGTAACCAGTAACAGTACCAGTAAGTAAGCCAGATTATTTTCCAAATCCTCCATTCTCGGGTTTCTTTAAATTAAGGATAGGATTTTTGGTGTGACGATATCTTGTAAGTCGATAAACACTAGCTGCAAGAAAAAGTATGACGCCATTGTGACGGTGCGAGTCATTGTGTTGTTCCGAACAGGCGGAGCCTGCGAATGAGAGAGCGTAACAAGCCGTCGCTTACTGTCCATCATACGTTCGCAGATCACTTAATAGAGAATCGTTATCACTTAAAAATACCCGTGTCGACCGTAGATCGACTTCAGACAACGAGTTTTTTTTGTACTTGACATAATTCATGACAAATTCTAATTTCGATGTCTGGGCGAACACTAGAAATTATAAATTAATAATTTACTTTATTCATTGCGGCTATATATAATAGTCATTATGAAAATTTTTAGTTTCTATCTTTTTTTATTACGGTTCCAGTGATACAGAACTTTGGAGAAGGATGGGCAGACAGCGGAAGCTTAGCAATAGTGTGTCGTTGGCCGGTATTCTTTTAATCAAGTCTGACCATTGCACTGCATACTATAACATTTAACAAAACGCAGTGTGGTGAGGGATTCCATTTCACTTAAACAATTTGTCTACTTAATACTGGTTTAAATATCAGAAGGCCTCTGTTTATCCAGTACAAAGCGATGCTAAGTGTTGGGATCATAGTGTCTGTGGTGTCGATTGCTTTTAGAGGCGCATTTTTCGGTGTCGAAATTTTTCTGGTACGACTTCGGATTGCCGAAATATTTATATTTTTGTAGTCCGATTTCGAAAATCGTCGATATAGACTTGTCCTGGTATTGCCCATTCGGTCCCGGGGCAGGGGTGTGTCGCTCGTGTTGTCTTACTCATTTCCTTGTTTTGGTGTGACGTGTCGTTTCGTTGGTTCTAATCTTTGAATTTTTAGGGGTTCCGTACCCAAGCGTCTATCCTATATAGCAATAGCTAGACAATTGAAGTTTTAACAGATTATGTAGTCCTACTGGCAACTGAAATAGACGTATACTAAAAAAATTGAATGACAAACGTGTTTTTTGTTGTTGTGTGTGTGTTCAACTAAGAAAAAAAAAGTTTACGCTCGCCATCGTGGTACTGCCTATGGCCTCCCTTCTCTATCTATATTACCTCTATGGTTTGTCTTCCTTCCCCTTGGCCAACGCATCTACATAATAATACTGCAGATGTCTATGGGCGTCGGTTGTTATAAAACTGTCCCGACTTGTCGGATGTATCCTTATACTATGAAAAATAACCACTACACGAGGGCAAACCTTATAATGAATAAATCAACCTATCGGGGCCGCAAATCAGGTAAAATTATATCGACAGTAGATTTTTTAACATAGTACAGGGTCACAAGCGAGCAATAGGAGTCTTTCTACGACTACCGACGCCCTCATGTTCATGCATCAGTATATTTACTATGCCGATCCTCCTTTTCAACTCCAATATGCCACAATAGATATTTGATTTTACCGTATAGGGTCTATAAAATAAATATTTATCTTCATGCATAATTTTTTTACACAGACACATACGAAATTAGCCTTGCGGTGAATGTATTAAATACGGCTGTTGAAAAACTGTTGGCAGACCTTCGACACAATTCGTTGTGTGAATTTTATAAGCGTTTAAAATTTGGCACTAAACTGTGTTTAATGTTGAATTTGGCAATCTTTGTTTGCACCACAAAAAAAAACTTCATATATTGTGAAGTTTCTAGTCTTGTTGCTAATTAGAAACCTCTAATGGATATGAACATCAAGACTTAGATGCTGTAGAGCCATGTAGAATCGTGTTTATTGTCGTCTTATCGTCATCTTTAACTGGACTAGGCCTCTCGAATACTACCGGTCACGGTCACGAGCCACTTGCCTTCAGCTCCCCGCTACCGTAGGCATCAATCCACCGAGTGGGAAGCATTCCCACACTGCCCCTGTGCGTCGGTGACCATGGTACTCGAGAACCTTTTCTCCACCAGTTATCAAAGCTATGTCTAGTACCTAGCAGATATCTCGATTGCATCTGACGTGCAATTATTAAAACCGAGGATTTTGAAGACTGATTGGCGCAGTGCTAATCGTAAGCGTGTGCGCCGAGCGCGCTACGTCAGAGGTTGCGGGTTGGGAACATCCTGTACCTAGACTTGCCATAAATATTGTAGTAAAGAAAAAAAAATTAAACGTTGAGGCCAGTTATCAATAGAAGCACGCACACTTTCCATAGGAAAATTCTTTACTGCCACTCGTATGGACTTTAACGTAGAGAATTCAAAGTGTTATACAATAACGTAGAGAATCCAAAGTATTATAATATAAGAGCAAGCTACTACTCTCTAAAACCATAAATCACGGTTCAATGGGTCCAGAACGGGAATAGATGATGGCCAGTCTCAGCTCTGATTGAAGTTCGAAACGTTCGTTTCTAATCAAGATTGTGTGCATCGAGTTTTAGGAACCGACGCCGAGTCTTGCTGGTTCGACCATACTTGATTATTGAAAATAATGTTATTTTGGGGCTT
The DNA here is from genome assembly GCA_017140195.1 of Eumaeus atala. NCBI lineage: Eukaryota > Metazoa > Arthropoda > Insecta > Lepidoptera > Lycaenidae > Eumaeus > Eumaeus atala. The sequence continues at coordinate 529,125 of JAFELO010000014.1, read as the reverse complement.
AAATACCTTCTCAAGAATGGTATCGTGATACACTTGTTCCAAAAAGGAGGAGAGCACATCTGCATAATAATTATGTGGTTATTTATGGGCGTCGGTAGTCATCAGAGGAGACCCGACTGCTTGGTTGTCTCCCTATAATAAGAAAAATATTGTACTGTATGTGTAGCCATGTTTACATTGTTGCCAAACGTTTTTGTGCACATAACTTGGCTTGAACTTGTGTGTAAATGTGTATGTATAATTCATGCGTTGCAAGATACCGGGGGTCGGAAGCGATAGGGTATCGAAGTGCAATGCATTTGCAAAGCTTATGCGGATGTTCATGGGCGTCGACATAAAAGAATCCGACTGAGGGTCCAGTCCAATAATGGTTACGCAATACTGTCCGGTTGCCACGATTCCTAATTAGAAGATGCGTCAGGGTGGACGGATTGCGTAGAAGACTCAATAGTGAGGAAGATAATATATCCCAGCAAGACTGAAGATGTTAGCTTAAGGAACAAAAATGATGCCCCAATACCTGAAAATTATATAAAAGATACTAGCGTTCGCCCGTAAATAAATAATCAGCTAAACAAGTTAAACACTAAAACCTTAACTGGGAATCGCTTTATACATGGATGAAAACCGCATAAAAATCCGTTCAGTTAATTATGAAGAAAATCGTCAAACAGGTTTTGATATCTGTCTGTACGTGATCGTTTTTCTCGAAAACTACTGAACGAATTTTCATGTAGTTTTCACTCATGGATAGAGCGATTCCCGATGATTTTAACGCATATTTTATTCAGGGGCGAAACCGACGCAGATGTCTAGTCGATTATAAGCCCAGTTTGTAACGAGGCGGTTAGTCCGCGTGTTACGCCAGAGGTCTCGGTTTCGAATCCCGCCTAGGTTGTGGATGTTTATTTCTATATTAAAAATCTTAAATATATCAGATTTCTTAAATATATAAAAAAATGTTAAATATATTTCCCTTGTCTAGTGCCTGTAACACAAGTCCTTACGGTACTTAGCACAGGGCTAGGCTAACTTGGTGTGAAAAGTCCACAGATATTATTATTATTATTATTTATAATGCAATAATTTTACGTTGAATTTGTTGTGATTGTCAATTGTAATCTTTACTAACACTAGTTATAAGTACAAAATGTAAACTAATGCAATGGATTGTGCGATCTGTAATAAACTATGATTATTATAAATAAGCCAACTAATAAATTATAGTAAAAGGTTATCTGCGTAGAGTAGGTATTAACAAGTTAATGATGCACCTGACAATAACGACAATACGTATTGTGGTGCCCACGCCGCGCCGGGTGCGTCACCGAGGCGCCTTGACATCAAATCTACACACTGTTCTCCTCACAATTATTATCAAATCATATTTTGTAAGAGGTCGGCTAGCAGATTCAGTGCGATCGGGAAAGTACCCGTCACCCTCGTTTTGAGAGCCTCGCATATATTGGCGTAACTACCATGTGGTCTAGCGGTAATCAACCCGGCACGTATGGGGGCTACAGACGTGAGGTCCCGGGTTCGAATCTCGGATCGGGCCATACAACAAGTGCTATTAGGAGTTTTCAAATTCTAATAATTGCACCGAGTTTGGAAGTTAGCGGTGTTACACCCCCATATCGCCGAGATCACACTAAACCGTTCGTCCTGCGCCTTATTTCTCTCCGGTCGTGTCGGACTGCCATCCTATCGGAATAGGAGAATGAGGTTATAGAACGTGCTCTTATGTCTACGCAAATACTTGTGCGCTATAATATTTCCTCTTCTAAATAGAGATGGCAGCTGTAGCCGAAATTCGGCTAGGAATACATTATCATAATTGTAATATCGGTCAGAATACTGCAGACGTACTGTGTTGTGGATGGCAGCGAATCTGCGTGATCTATATTTTTCTGGATATTTATGGCCGCTGGTGGACGCTTATTTGCCCGTTGTGTAATAAATATAATGCCCTAACCTAAGCGACACAAGTACAACGTTCTTACAGAGAACAAATGGCGACGACAACTATAATTCTTATAAAACAAAGTCGCCAAAAGCTATCTGTCCGCATGTAATCGATTTTTTCAAACGTACTTAACGGATTTCTTGCAGTTTTCACTAATGGATACGACACTTTATCGACGAAGTTAATATAGCAATCTTTAACCCTGTTTTACAATTTTTCTCTTAATGTGTTTAGCAGTAATACAGAGCCTCAACTAAAGTATATCAGTTAAGACAAAAGCAGTTTTGTAGAAAACTTTGCCTAAATAGAACTTATGAATATACTTACAGCTTTCTCATTCAAATAAGACGATAAGTCCATAAAACCAAAGTAAGCTATAGCTGGCTTCGCTCGTGATCAAGAACAAAAGTGAACAAACAGCCTACACCCACTTAAGAATATACGATACAAGAACAGAGAATTGGTGCCTATTTATTTAAGTAGGTGCCTGTGCATCCAAAGGTATTAAATATTTTGCAATACGCGATGTTACGGATTGTTATTCAAATAACTTATACTTATGTTAATAAATTGTATTTAGAGTGGCAAGATTAAGTACTATAAGAATAGATTATGTTCATAGGAACATAGGAATGTGACCATAGATACCAAAAAATGATCTTAAATAAAAATAGGGATGCATCCTTCCCATCTGCGGGTAGGTCCCGAAATCGGCCACAACCACACTTCCATCATCATAGAGCAAAAAAATGGATTTCTGCGAATATGAAATAATATTAACTCACTTATGATAAAACTAATTTTACTGACTCTATCGCGGCTTATTTCATTATTTATCTAGCCCGACGTTCCAGAAGCTTTACAGCAACCACGGTCGCAGGTGAGCTGAGATGGCTGATGCCACACGTCGTCGGGCTAGTTAAATAATTAAACAAACCGCAACAAAAGTCTTGAAAGCAATTTCATTGTAATGAGTAGTAACATCCGCGTAAACTTAACACATCAATAATGTTAGTTGGTAATCGAACCTAAGACATCACTATAAGTGTTAACGATTTTAGTGTGGGGTAGTGCAATGCTGCGTTGTATCCGGATGACGTCCTGGGAGGTACCTCTCGAGTACATGACGGAGACCGCCGTAACATGACAACGTTTGGTGCTGTTGTGAGCAGCCGGTGGCCCATAGAAGAGAAGGAAAAGATTGCAACACATATGAAGGTAAAAATGTGGATGTCTATGACTGTGGGTAGCTGTCAAATAAAAGGCTCTATTTACTCATTTGCCCCTACACCATACTGCTACCTACTCATTGTAGATACATTTCCCTCAGTGCAATGCGCTTGTGAGATTAAACAAACACGGATAGTAATGCATTCTCATCTTCCTTCTCTGTTGTCTTGTCGTGGCGGTGGGGCTCAGTAGCCTGGGGTGAATCGAGACACCCTGGGCGAAGCCAATTAAACCGAGGGCGGGGAGACACCTCCTCGGTTCAATTGGCGAAGCCCACTAAAACGAAGACCCCTCGCACAGCCGCCTTCGCCGGCTCTGCGTGGGCCTAACGGGGCTCGTGGCATATTATAACGCCAATAACCACGAATACCACCTCGAGTGCCACCAGTGGCGTCTCCGGTGAGGTGCCGCGGAGCCACCAGATAATCAGGGCACCTCGATGGTTTGTCAGTCCCCTAGGGGACTGGCGCCTCCTCCAAAGCTGGGTTGCCCCACACCACAGAACAACCCCGCCAACTTTGGGACAGTGCAATGGTCTGATGTTCCCATCTTTGCCCCGTCCGCAAAAGTGCTGCTTCCTTTTGCTCCTTTGTCCCCTCTTCTTAAAAGAGGTGTACGAAGTGCGGCTCCTCCTTCTGATCTTTAGTCCTCTTTTCTTATAGGAGGGGTATACAGAGCAGCCCCCTCGTCGGTTCAATTGGCTTCACCCAAGGTGTCTCGATTCACCCCAGGCTACTGAGCCCCAACGCCACGACAAGGCTTTATCCATGGTGAGGATGCATGGCACTACCTTCTCCTATGCAGCACGACACTATCTATACTGTAAATAACTATCTATATGAATATATCACAAACTTCTAAATGTAAAACAAGGAATGCTGCTTTACATAAGAAGTAGGTAACCTAAAACCATACCAAATCGATTGTTCTACTAATTATCCTTTTCGAAATGATTTACTTTGTCTAAAACTATATATGGAAAGAGAAATCGAGAAACGTTGAAATAAATACGATACACATAGATCGAACACCTACTCATATGCAAAATGCAGTTTTTTTCGCCGAATGAGAATTACGTAAAGGCGTTTTATGTCTTTTAAATGTATTAGTTAGGTGTGCTCGTAATTCGTGGTACAGTGTTGCAACGAAAGACCGCAATGCACTGGTAACACTTATTAATAGACAAAACAAATAAAGCTATCTTATAATATATTACATTCTATATTCTTAGAATAATATTTACGCAGTTTCGCGTACGAATTCTTATCTCGTTTCCATTATGGCACGATAACCCACGAATCAACAGCGTGATTCTTAACTCTTGTATGTATGTAAATAATTATAATTCTACGCAAACATACAGTTGTTAGGTTTACGAATTATTAATGTGCAACATCTTTCCGCTCGGTTGGTGGAGATTTTTTTGTGATGGTAATTTTGTGGACGGGACGCAAATGTGTAACAAAAAACGGGGGATCGCTTTTTGAATTGATTTTTTTAATCGGTAGTCGTGCGTCCATGAGCATCAGAATAACTACTGTGCCGATGCGCTGCCCTCCCTTTCACCTCCCCCAATGGGCCACCGGCGACTCACAAATCGTACGAACGCGCCACCGAAGATGTCGCTTTTCGTCAGTATTATGTGAGCGACCTCTTACGTCAAACTTACTCGAATATGGGATTATTGGAATAAATATTTTAGAGCGAAATTTTAATGTATTTCTTTACGAAATAAAGCCCCTCATACCGGGCCCTGTCTGTGTATGACAACATCGTGGGATAGTAAATTCTATCCCCGCTTACCTCCGCCCCACCAGGTACGATACATGTCATCTATTTTATGTATTACCTGAAACAAATATGAAAATAAATATTAATTAATGATTCATGAACTTATAACAAAGGGGTTCATGTCCAACACGCTTTTTGCTCGCACTCGCCAGCTATTCTTATAATGTCATGATAAATAGTCTAATGGGTACAAACAAAGGCGCTTGTTCTAAGGTTTGAAGCGCTCTTACATTATTTATATTGTTATATGTTACGTTAACATTGCCAAACTGAATTACGAACAGCACAAAACTTGTTGTTGACTTGCAATAAAACCATGTCATGTTTATGTAACGGACTACGTTATGAACGCAATCTACACCTCAACAATGGCAGGAATGCGTGTATCGGAACAATAACAGACATCGAAGCTGATGGACGCGCCAAGGCTGCGTTGAATGGCAAACGGCTAAGTGGCGCCCCGCGCCAGGCACAATGGAGTTTCGAAACACTGATCTTACTTTACGAGTAAGTCAATGTGGTACGTGCTCTAACCGGCGTGCAAATCGATGCGAATTGAATTAGAGCGATTGTTGTATTAATTCATTGGTAGAAGCTTTTGTAATTGCCAAGCAGCTTTTTTGAAGTTATTCACCTTTTGGTGCCTCTAATTTCTCTCAAGACCTTCTTACATATCCGTTCGTAGTTTGAGCTCTTGAAGTTTTGTTAAGTACACAAAGCTAAGCTAAGCTATACGTCTTTTGGCGCTTGGGAGATATTATGATCGACATATCCATTCGTAGTTCAAAGTTATGTTAAGCGCATGAAACTAAGGTTTTTGAAGGCTTATATGTATTTCGGCGCATGGCAACGAGAGCGTAAACTTTGCCGGTGAACCAACATATAAAAAAATACCGACAGATAACTATAAGAAGGTCACTGTCTTATTTTTAATAGGTTATGATAAAGACGTATAACTTCTTACGTGCGATTATAAGAACAAATGCGTTTAGAACTGCAATGACACACGCGGGCTTTAAATTGCAGAAATAAGGCATCACAGTTTACAATAACATTCTGTGCCTCTCTTCTAGACTTGCATCTAATAGCATTCGTTAGGTATTACAATAAAACTTCTTTGTCGGGTTTTATCGCGGTTTATTTAATTATTTAACTGGCCCGACATTTCAGGAGCTTTACAGCAACCATGGACACGGGTGGACACACGTCCGTTGTTATTGTAACGCGTAACATAAGAGTAAACTTAAGACATCAACTCGTTAGGTGACTAAACTTAGGAAAAGATTTGTATCTTTGCTGGCTTACCTCTTTGCCCTGGCTCAACTACCTGCTGTAATAGCTACGTATTGCAGACAAATGCGGAACCGCCTGTTGCTCACAAAACAGTGCAACGTTATGAGAGTTCAAATGGCCTTGGGAGTGATGGGTTATTTTTATAGTAAAGTAGGCGCTTCAACAGCACTGTAATAATACTGTACTCCTGGCACTGTAATAATAACTAGTTAGGATGGTGCACATATAGATGCTACATGAAACAGTTTAATGTTTCCATAGGGTGTTTAGGGTGCAGTCAAATCACAAAATATATTGTTTCACTGCATTTGTAACGGGCTCCTAATCTATTATAATCCATTGTTTCATGAACCATGTCTAAACATGCTATAAAACAAAGGGTTCTAAGTAGCCCGAACGTGGTCAATTTTTTCAAAACCCACTGAACGAATTTCCATGCGTATTTCACCAATAAATGGAGCAATTACTGAGGACTCAGTGTATAATTTGTTAAGGTGGATGTCTAGTTAATATAAAATTAATTTTATATTTTAAATAAGGTATTAATATAAGGTAATGCAGGGATTTTGACACGGGCTCCTGATTCATTACAGATACCCGCTGTGTCATTAACTGTGTTAGCAATAAAAATCACTTTCAATAAGGTTATGACGTTCGCATCGTCACCCGTCCAAAGTATTCGAGACGTATGTGCGTGGATGCAACAGAAGGTGGCTCCGGATTAGTGGCAAGTGCCAAGCCGTAGACTTCTTCAAAATACTGGCTTTAGCAGCATATGTATGTGTGTGTATGCATACTTGAAAGTGTTTTCTTTTACTTATTTATGTACGTATATCAATGAAGCTAAAATTTTTGATCCACTCTGAGTTAAAACGACAATTTACAGACATGTATTTAATTTAACTTTATTAAGCTTTTTCACGTGATGATGGTGTAATACTTTAGCGATTATGCCATGCCGACCAGTTGCCAAGTGTTCTGGCAACTAATCCTTTAGAGTCGTGTAGTCGCCTCAGAATCCTATCACCATTGATCCCTTTTTTACCTTAACAGGCTCCTTTCATAACGATTCAACACGTACACTTTGGATATGCAAGAACAAGCACGTTAAATATATTTTAATGCTAAAGCTAAAGGCACGATTACTTTTCAGTTTTTTAATACTTTTTTCTCGGATTTTTCATCAATTCAAGGGCACAACATACAGTTTTAGATGACTACCGACGCTCATGGACATTCGCATGATTGTTACGCAGATGCGTTATCCTCCTACCTTCCACTCCCCCAACGGGCCTCCGACTACTCATAAACCGCATGAAACGCGACAGCGACGGTGTCACTTTACGCCGATATCGAGTTGTTATATGTTTATGTGTAGGTAAGTATGTTGGTAGGTAGTGTCCCGTCTCTCTGTCTATTTATCTGTCCGTTCTATGTTTATTCAATCTTCATTGTTATTTATTGTTTTACTAAGTTTACGCTCATATAAATTATATGAATTACAGCAAAACCAAGAAATAATATTTGCACGTATGTATGATATGGTAAGACGGAGTGCCCTGCTTTGCAGCCCGATTGGGCCAGCGCGATCGGGGAAGCATCTCTCGTTCACATGATATGCTGTCACGTTTCACTCGGTTTGTAAGTATTCGGTAGCCCATTAGGTGGAAGGTGGGAAAGAATGCCGATGTGTATTCATCTGTTGCCATTGAAAGTCTACGATTGCTATCAGCCCCTCAACTGTTTGTGTTGTGAAACACAAAAATAAACCAGGACATGTTTAAGTGGTTTTATTGTCAGTGCGGAGCTACGCGGAGATACGCGCCAGACGTACAGATAACAACATTAGCATCTACTCTTACGTAACCTTATACTTTCAACGACATTAGCGGACGGTATTGGTCCTCTAATGTCTATATAAAATGTCTCTCATATAATGACTTCCGTGATTAGGAACTTCACAATCATTATCATCGCTTAAGGTCAATGTCAAATTTTGTAGCAGTTTCGCCACACTGTGTGCTTCAGTGGGAGACAGCGCCATGCTGGATTGTAGTTGTATTTGGGCCAGCTCGAACGCGGAGGTAGCTCTCGCTCAGATGATTCCAACGTAACGTGATAGCTGTGCTGCCACGTTTGGTGTGATATGCGAGTTTCCGGTGGCCCTATGGAGGAGACCAACACGATGCAGATATATGTCGGCCTCATAAGTCATAACAAGGCTTCCGCTGGTCCGTAGGTTATGCTATAAAAAGAGGATACTCTGGCATAGTAATCATCTATCATTAGTTTTATGGTGTCCGTAACTTTGCAGGTTTTCAGGTTCTACTATTAGAGACACCTGCTCTTGGATAGTTTGAAGAGCTGATGTAGACCTTCATCGTGGCTTCAACCCATTGTAAGTGCCCGTCCTTATTCTCTTACCATCCCTTTGCACCCTCTCTTTTGTAAGAGGTAGTGCTCTCTCTCTCTCTCTCTCTCCTAGGCATTATTCCCATCTGATTGTGGGTTCCGCCCTCCTTATTCTAGCAATATACCTTGAACGATTCGGCGTGTCGTTGACATTGCATACGCCCCTAAGTTACGTAGTCGGTTAGGTAGTGCTCCCACTATAAGTGTATAATCTATGGGTAGTACCGCATTTCTGCATTGTCGCCAAATTGGACCGCCAAGCACGTGGACCCTTACATAATACCGCGGCCACCGTGAAGTTATGGCTATATTGTCACATACTTACATACACGTATATGGACCTCAGTAACCTAAAGTTTCAGAGTTTCGCCTAAAAAAGCATATAATATTTAGGCTATAAAAAGCATGCATAACATTCGTGTTATTTTTTAAATAGAACACGTAGTAAAAGCTATAAATAGCTTTTTTCTTTGCGCGTTGATTCTCTTGTTATAAGTTCATATTAAGAGTGAATAACACTCTTGACATTAACTTTTGTCAGAGGTAGTGCCATGCTACATAGGGGATGTAGTGTCATGCATGGTGCATGATACTACATCTTCATGTGCATCGGAATTGGGTAAGTGACACCTACGGTGCCGTTTTTCGTGCGGCTTTTGGGTAGCCGGTGGCCCATTGGGGGAAGTGAAAAGGAGGGTAACGCATCGGCATAGTTATGCTGATGTTCATGGGTAGTCGTTAAAAGGCTCTGATTACTCGTTTATCCCCCTATACTGTAAAAAATAACTTATGACAAAATACTTAATATTTCACAGTTGCTAAATGCAACCAACTAACGTTACCTTTCTTTTGCTTTCTAGATATTTGTTCCATTACACATCTCGTGAAAACAAGTTGTATTGTGAGTAAGTGTGTGTAGTGTGAAGTTTATTGACGAGCACCTATTTATAAAACATAATCTGAAACACAAAGTTATTTGTTGTTGAGAAACAATGTTGATATTGTTTGTCTCAGTCTACTAGCAATCCGTCCCGGCTCCGACCGTGAACCTTCGTCGAGAATTAAATTAATCGGGAAATAAAACAATTGCTCTATTCGTGGGTAAAAACGCCACGTAAATCTTTTCTGTAGATTTTGAGCAAAATGATTATAGGCAGAGAGAGCTCTTAGAGTTAGACTTTGTTTTATATTTGAATATTACAAACTTAATACACACGGCACTTGTTTCACGTGATTTAGTTCTCGTGAACTATAGACAGAGATAGTGAGGTATTAAACTACAATCAGTGATAATGAATTAAAAAAGGATCCTAATGGTAAAATATTTTACCAAATAACTCCAGTAGTTTAGGATCATCAAACAATCAGATGTTTCCTACTTATAATGTTGCATATAAAATTCTCATGTCTCACTCCTCCGAAACGACTTAACCGATATTAACCAAATTTTATATAAACCTTCACGCCTGTTATCCCCGAAGAGGTAGGCAGAGATGTGCTAGTACATCCACAACTCGTAAGTAGATATACTAGCACACCCACGATTAGCCAAGGTACTGCGGCAAATGTTGCCACAGGTGGCAAGCCTATGGCCACTTCGGACACATTCCAATCCCGGACAATGTAATGCGTGCTCAGAATAATCTGAGAAACATTTAATAACATTTGCCCGACCTGGGGATCGAACCCAAGACCCCACGCGGCTGACGGTCTTAACGGGCGACACCCGCACCGTTACACCACAGAGGCAAATATTATATGCATATTCATATGAGTATAGAGGTATATTTGAAGAACATATCCTCGTAGTGACTAGGCAGGCACATATAACATATTATTAGATTAGAATTAAATGACCTCATATGTTATTAACATATGGACAATTGTATACAAGTTATATAATGATTATCTCATAGGTCAACCGAGTATATAATTTAAGGATTCTCTTATATCATAGTAAACGCACGTGCATCAAGAACCTCCAAGTGTGGATGTCCTTAGCACAGAACGTTCTTTGTAAATTAAATAATAGTCGACGCAGCATAATGTGATGTCACACATAAATTAGATAAAAGAATTATTGATTTATCATTGTCAACATCATCATCATTATCAGCCCTTATCGGTCCACTGCTGGACATAGGCCTCTCTCAATGAACGCCAAGACGACCGATCTCCTGCTACTCGCAGCCATCCCGGCTACTGCACGGAGATCGTCCGATCGATTTACCTTCACTTGGAATAATTCAATACCCAGTAGTTGTGCTCGGCGTTTTCAACCGCGTCAAAGAGATTCTAAGTGAGCCGCAATTTTTTCACGATGAGGAGTGTTCCTGTGTCCGTTACATATCCGTTGCAGTAATCTGTGCATATCTGTACAAACATACCAAATGCGTTCAATATATTTTGCTAGTCAGTGTAACTTAGCTTGAATGAATCGGGTACCGTTACATACACGTTACCCAAAACGCTGAAAATTGGTCTATATCTTCTATGATGTCTGTAATGTCTCTTCAGGTATGTTCTTATACTAATAAAAAAATAACTAACTACCGGCATGCATCGTTTCCATCTGCGAGAAAGGCGCCTTCTGTCTGTATGTCTGTCCCGTCCCGTCTGTCCCTCTATGGACTACAATCTCACCTAGACCGACGTCTGGCGTGTCTTATAGTAATCGATGCAGCTACACTGGACACTTCCGTCAGCATAGAGCAGTAAAATAAGAGCAGAAAATTGGTGTGATTTTTGGTTGTCTTTGACGTACTGCCTTCGGTCCTTGGCTGGTATTCCATGTATGGACTCGCGGATGAACTAAATAGTTACCCTGAAAACCTCGCTGATGCCACTGGTCGGCTATTATAAAATGACACGGGCATCTGTAAGCATCTTGGCGACTCGCCAGTCTCTCTTTGGGGACCGGAAAAGGAGGGCATTCGACAACCAAAGTCCGATTGGAACAACGTGCGAATGACTGGTTTTGTGCTTGTTACCCTTACACGCAAAAACTTTGGATTTGGATGAGATTTGGCAGTTAGTAAAGAGTAGAGATTCTAATGTTAGGTGCCCATCTAAAATAATAAATTAGTTACTTTTAATCACGAAAAAACTTGCCTAAGGATACATTTTACGCTAGCAAAGTCGCGAGCAGCAGCAAGCGTGCCAATCACTAAAACATGCAGCACTATAGTAAGTAATTGTACAAAGGGAATGCCCCGTGGTCTGGTGGTAGGAATGTTCAACCCCAGCCGTGAGGTCCCGTGCTCTATCAATTTTTAATGACAGTCCGCAGTCAGGAAGTTTGGCGTACCCCGTGTCTCGTTGAGCACATTAAGACGTCGGTCCTGCGCCTGACTTCTCTCCGGTCGTGTCGGCCGTCCCATCGGAATAGGAATAGGAGAACGAGAGAACAGGGAGTGCAAGTGTACAGGCGTAAGTGTGCCATCTCTATGAGGTTACACAATTGTACACCATATATGTCTCATAGAGGTGGCCGCCGTAGCCGAAATTCGCCTAGGACGACATCAATACTAATTATTGTACAAATAAAAAAATGTTATTTGCATCACTCCTACTTGTAATAATATTCTATAGTAAGACCCATAAATGCCATGTACGTCGAAGATCGAATGATCGATGGCAAAACACATGACAATATCGTCATACCTTTACACAATACGGAACAACAAAACAACAAAACTTTAAAATGCATTGCGCATCTTACTCCGAGTTTACCTTGCATTAACTTTTTCTATTGCATAATTTATGTTTTTTAGAGAATCGCCTAATGCGCAATAAGTGGAGAAGATTTTAATGAATGGTGTTGTAAAGACATAAAAGTAGGTTGTATGGTTTTATTCTGCCATGGTGGGTACAAAAGCAATTGGACTACTGATGTCCTTAAACATGCGCACAACTAAGTGTTCCGTAGATGCATCTCTCCCAACAGGTCGCACTAAACATGACGTGCTATCACTTCACGTCGATGATGTGAAGGGGAGGTATCTCTCTGGTCATTCCTATTCGATTCGTTTGCAATACAGAAATAACACCAGCTCTTACTTTTATAGAATAGAGGGGCAAAGGAGCAATCGGAACATGCGATGCGTTGCCCTCATTTTCACCTCTCCCCAATGGGTCACCTGCTAAAATTTAATTATTTAATTAATATTTAAATTTCGTACGACGTGTAACTTGATAATCATAAGACAAACAGTGTTCACGCTTGTTTTTGTAACACTCATACAACATGACAACAACGTTTCCTCTACAATGAGCTCGTGATACGACCGATAAGGGATATATTCATATGTGTTCGCTTATCAGCTAGCTCGAGATCTGGACGAGACATTGTAACACTTGTATGAGGCCTGGCAACTGAAAACGACTGCGATAAATTTCAAATAGAGCACAGTTATCAGCGAACGTACTCGTATCACGCTCGGAGCATGAGTGTTCCTATGTTTCTTTAATCTCTGCTGTCATTTATTGTTTTCACAAGTTTACGCGCGTGTTACTGCAACAAAATAGATTTCATTATATGTTTGCACAAATATAGTAATAACACTGAAGAGTATTTTGTTTGTTTGAACCTGATAATCCCTGGACAAGTCGGTTTTTGATCCAGTCTCTGGATAGTATGTACCTTCTAGCATTATGGTAGTTCATAGTTTTCAAATGTTAATGCTTGAAAGTTTTAAACATGCACCGAATATGTGGCGGTGTTGATGTTTTCGAGTATTACCCCATACTTTTAATTTTGTTCCATAGGTATCCGCGGAACATATGTAGTATACGTGCATAGCCGGTACCTAATCTATATTATAAAGGAAAACCCCCAAAAACTGTCTGTCTGCAAGTGATTGATTTTCGCTAAATCTACGGAGCGGATTTTCAAGCCATTTTCATCAATGTATAGAGCAATTTCTGAGGAACGCAATTGTATAATTTGTTAAGTTAGCTGTCCGGCACGTGTTGTTTAGTATACACAAGGTGGATTGAAAAGTGCTCGGCGTAACATAATTCTAAAAATCAGATCTACCCACATTATTTAGTTCAGTTCAGACCAGTTAATAGTGTGGACTCCAAAACTTGTGCGATAATTAGTTGTGATTTTATATTTCTTTAACAAAGTAACCGGAAACAGTTTCTGTAAATGGAGCAAATCGAGCAGCGTGCCGTCATTTAGTACCTCAATGTGCAGGGAAAGCCATCCATGGTGACATGGTCAGTACTTTAAGAGATTCTGCTCTGTCTTATTCATTCGTCAAAAAATGGATAGCAGAATGCAAGGGTGGTAGAGAGAGTGTGAAAGATGAATCCCGCTCTGGAGTGCCTTCGACGTCCACTACTCACGAATATATTTAAAAGCACTTAACTTAATTATGGAAGACCGCAAATTAAAAATTACCAACCGAGATTATAGGCAAATCTCTGGTGAACGAACACAAAATATCATAGTCAAGGAGTTTGGATCCCACAAGGTGTCTGCGAGGTGCGTTCCGCGACTCCTTTCAGTTGAACAAAAAAGGACGCGATTGACCATTTCACGTGACTGTTTGGAGTTATTTTCAGCCATTGCAGATGATTTTTTGAATCGGTATTTTACAATGGACGAAACATAGGTTCATCATTGTACGCCAAAAACAAGACAACAATCGAAACGGTAGAGAAGACCTGGTTCACCATCCCCTAAAAAGCCAATTTCTATTTTGTCGGAAAATAAGGCAATGGCTTCAGCATTCTGGGGCCCAAAGGGTGTGATTATGATTGATTGTCTTGAAGGGGGTCAGACTATAGACCCTGATTACTACTTTATCTAGCTATGTCGTTTACCAGGGGAAATAAAAGAAAAGCATTCAGTAATGCTAAAAAGAAGTGTCCTGTTTCATCAAGCTAGCGCCCGTGTTCACACTTCTGTGCAATCAATGGCTGGAATCCACAATTGTGGCTTTGAACTATCACCGCAGCCGCCATATTCAGCTGATCTGGTGCCGCCAGACTTCGTTCTGGTCCCTAACCTAAAAAAGCACTTGGGAGGTCAAAGATTTTCGACAAACGACGAGGTCAATATAGCGGTAGACGCATATTTTGACTCCACCGAAAAATAATTTTTTTGCAACGGTCTAAATGCTTTAAATGGGAGATGGCAAAAGTGCACCGAACTTGATGGTGGTTATGAAGAAAAATAAAAATATATTTGCGTTTATTTTCTTTGTTGCGTTTATTTTCTTTGTTAGGCCGGATACCTTTCAATCCACCCTCGTACTTAACTCGTAAGATCCGCTCCGCTGCAATGTAGCATGGAACTACATTGCAGCGGAATTGGGCCATCAAGACCGGGATGGTACCTCTCGCTTACATGATACCACCGTAAAGTAACATCTTGGGTGTCCTGTTTTGTGCGGTGTGTAAGTAGCCGGTGGCCCGTTGGGGTGGAAATGAATCGGCATATCAATAACGCGGAAATTCATGAGCGTCAATAGTCGTAAAATGCTCCAATTTATCGTTACCCTATATTATAAAGTAATGTATTCTTCAGATCGGTGGCCCAAGACCAGGGCAACATGAACATTGTACAGTAGTGTTAAAAGGTTACGGAGCGCGCGCACGTATGTTAGCGACGCCGACGCCGACGACGCCCTTGTGCAGATGTTAATGTCTTGGCATTTGAGCGCTCCGCGTACCCGGGCCGGGCGGGGAATGCCTGGCCTCATTCGTGTCGTGAAATGTCTCTGTCAACTTATTAGGAAACATCATTGTGCCTTCGGAAACTAATATCGAATATGCGACGTGCAAGGTTAGGTTACTAGCATAGAATTAATATCTTATTTGGAGAACTGCCTTTGCATTCCGTTGAGTAGACACGACCGAAGAGGTACGTATTAGAATTAATATTTTATATCCTTTTGAAGAAAATTTGTATATAGGAGGAGGTAGTGTCATGCACTATGCATCCTCCTATGCAACGAAATTGGGCCGGCACGACCGGGGAGGTACCTCTCGTTCACATAATACCGCCGTAAATTGACATTTTTGGTGTCACGTTTCGTGCGGTTTGTGAGTAGCCGGTGGCCCATTGGGTGGGTGAAGGAGGGCAACGCATCGACATAGTAATTATGTGGATGTTAATGGGTGGTTAAAAGCCAGCTGAATTGATGATCCGAAGGATCGTGTCAATCCCTCCCGCTCACAGAACAGCGTAATGTGGTTGCTGATACTTTCTGTATTGTTGATACATTCTGTGAGGTTTGTGGGACCCACCTGGATACCCAATGAGGGACGGGGTACGGGAACTGACTCTAGTAACATGAATCAACCGCTAACGATATTTAAGGGTTGAGTATCTAACAATAAATGAATGGCACCAAAATTAGACCGGCTTTTACGAAAGTCTGTGACAGTGCCAGATATCCAGTAAACACTATCAGCGATTGTGTACTATAGTTGTTGCACTTTCCCAATGAACTCCTAAGTCCAGCTTTTGAGGCCAGAACATTAATTTCTAACGTAATATCGGTCACTTCTCCACGACCTAACTTTTATTGCACGTAGTTCCAACTAATCGGTTACGTCTTTACAAGTTAGCTCTTAATTCTAGCAAATCGGTTAGTTCTCTACAAATTAACTATTACCTTATTAACTAATGGGTTACTTTTCTGCAAATTAGTTATTAATCCTCTAGCTAATCGGCTACTTCTTTCATTACTCACAATGAGATTAATTTAACTCGTTAGACACGAAAAAAATATGACTAATGGGATATGACAGGTGTACTCACACTCACAAGCCCACACAGCACGTCTGTGCCAGCGGTGGGATGTTTCATTGCAACATCACAATGTAGAACATCCACGACGCGAGTTTACATATTAATTCTCTCCACACATTTATCCACGCTGAGATTTGAACCCAGTATTCCTTACTCATCAGGCGGCCTACATCATCATATAGTTGAAACTACGACGCTATGTTTAATCAGCTTTTCTTACCTCACATCCGAGATGTGTCAGAAACGACAAATCGTAATCTCTTGATCGCTACTTTATTCTCTTCCTTACTTCCGCCTCCAGTGGGCCACCGGCTATTCTATTATGTTATGAGCAAGAGCCTCCCCGGTGTTAACGGCTGAGTTCGTCTGCAATGCAGCATGGCACTACCCCATACTAAATTCGGATAAAGAGGGACCCCCATCCGTTGAATTGAACGATCCCCGAACGATATAGTTACGCCACTGACAAAATCTGAATTTGTGTTCAGAAATGTCCTAACTTCCGTTCCGTTTCACAACACCTCTACTAATTTGCGACCGCCAAATAAACGAGTTGACGACGTTACGCGTCACTGTTGGCAAGTGTTTGCCACGATGTGTTCTGAAACATCCGATTCATCACCAGTGAACCGTGACTTAACGTTACTCGGACTTTCATAACATTACAATTACCACTTTACGTTATGTAATTGATCGAAAGAGATCATCGGTAATTATATATAACCTTCATTTGCGTCACAGAAGACTAGTCGATCGTAACTGGACGTTAAGCAATGATTGGAAAGGAAGCTGTTTGGATGGGTTGGTATTTATGAGGTAATAAATTAAATTATGTTTAAAAGTGCACTTTTCGATCGATTGCCTGCCTTCAATAGCAGTTTGCTTGATTCTCTTTGGTTTTTCTTTTCTTTTTCTCGCATAGCCAGTTGCGTTTTGTCAAAGTAAATATGTTTTACTTCGGTCGTGTGGTCTAATGTACACTCGTACTTTTTTTTAACGATGTAACCGAACTGTCTACCAAAGTTATGACACAGATTTTACACACGTTTAGACCATATGATTATATAAAATAGCTCATTATTTTTCTTTAATTGAATTAAAATTTGAATATAGCAAAAGCAATCACTTAGCCTACGGCCCCTTCCTTTTCAATTACATTTATGCCAAATTGAATATCCTCTTATTTCGACTAACAAAATACCAACATAACAACATCTTCATGAAGCAATTACAGGCATCAGATCTTTACGTGTGTCATATATCATTTGACTGTGATATTTCCTATTGTTCTGTTCTGTACTTTCACGAACAGATCATGTTCAGATATAAAAACAATAGCGCGGAAGGTTTCTAACTAATAAATGTTCTG
>JAFELO010000014.1:485226-511101 GCA_017140195.1 Eumaeus atala | reverse complement strand
AACATTTCTAAGTCTATGTTCAAATATGAAGCGTTGCCTCGCCTTCTACCCCACTCTTTACAAGGTGCGTAGAGTTCATAACATTTAATATAACCATTAAAGTTAGATTTATTTTGTAAGCAAAAGCGTAGACCAAAAACTTTGTGTATGATGTTACCTATCTATTCATAAGTGCTTGCTGATGTAAGATTTAGATAAATATTAATGGCCCTTGCAACTCGTAATTTCGATCCATTCATTTCGTAATGATGTTAGAAGTGTCTAGTGAAGCTATTGTATTAGATCAATCATCCATTTCAATCATCTACATCCCTGAGAATAGCATAAAAACGAAAAATGTTTGGATAGGACCAATCTTTGGTGAATATTAACAATTTTAATATAAACATTTCGGTCTTATCAACTTATAGTTTTATTTGCTAATAATCTAGCAGAAGCCAAGGTCTAACATAAGTAGGCACAGCGAAATTCCCACATATTCGCATATTGATAAGCTAGCCATATACCACAGCTAAATTGTATAAAAAGAACATCTTTTATGGTAATTAGTATCGAAATTGTCGACACTAATGTCACTAGTTCACCCCTAAATAAAGTACAAAGGTTATTTACTAATCAAATTAGAATAAGAAACCTGATTCCTCTTTAAGTTGATATAATATACACATGGAACACTGGCTAAAATGGAAGGGAATAACTTTTAAATATAAAAGGACTACAAGGTGTCTTGTGTTGATTTGTTATGTGCTTCTATGCTTCATTGAGTGTATACCGTCGGGTCGAAAGCTGATTAAATTCATAAATGGAAAATTTTCACATTATTAATAAATATTCTTGTTCATCTCACCTCAGTTAAATAATACAAAGAAGAAAAATAGAAACCAGTAGTGCCCTCCGGCCTCACCCACGTAAGGTTCTTATTTTTTGTGATTATGATAAACCTTCATAATTACAGAACAAAAAATAAGGATTGTTATTACAGACTGACACTTATCATCAGCATCAGCCGAACGACGTCTACGAATCTATGTCCCTGCGAAATTTCAACCAAATCCGTTTAGTAACTTTTTTCGTGGAAACATTCGCATAATTGTTAAGTACGGACAGTAGTCCTTTCCTCCACCCGTCCAACTCTCCATGTTAGTAGGTATAAAAGTCTGCAGCAACAGTTTAGATGTTTTTATTCCGTGTATGGAATTTACTCTTGCAATTCACTTCGCTCACGTACTACATTGGTAGTTCACATCCATCACTATTTCGCTTCGATATGTAAATCTTGATTTCTCCACTTACGAAAATTGATGCTACAAAACCGGCTCATTTGACCTTAACCAAACTATATCGGCTCTCTCGACAAGGTTACAATGTTACGAATAGAGAACAGTCTCATCAATGGCTTTCTCAGGTATATTATATGTAGTAAAAAAAAGCACCTTCACGTCTGTTACCTCCGAAGAGGTAGGCAGAGGTGTGCTAGTACATCCACAACTCGTAAGTCCGGTAGATATACTAGCACACCCACGATTACTGAGTATATATGCAGCAATAAATTAGGTTTAGCTATTTTTTTATTATTTTTTAGGTACTAGCATCACCCGCGGTCCACCCACGTTACTCCGGTCCCATTAGTCGTCACGTCATGTGATACAGCCCAGAACCTTCATCGATAAATGGACTATGCAACACAAAAAAGAAATCTATTCGCGACTGTTCTTCCCGAGAATAGCGCGTCCAAACATATATTTTATATATTTTTGTTCTTTTATATTATAGTATAGCAAACGAGGGATCGGTTTGTTATTATACAGATGCGTTACCCTTCCTTCCACTCCTCCCCGCCATTCTATGTGCCACCGGCTACTCGCGCAACACACGAAACACGACAGCACTGGTGTCTCTTTATGGTCGTGTCATGTGAGCGAAAGGTACTTAAGGTCTTGTCACTGGTGTTGTCGCTCGATCGGTGTTCCTGATTTCAATCACAATTTAATTCACCACGAGTCTCAAATCCCTTCTTAAGGAGTAAACTCTAGAGTCTGTGTACAAGGTACATATTTCATAACGCAACAAATGTGAGTCGTCCTTGTAACATTGGAACGTATAGGCTAAGCCTAACACGCAACGATCAAAAGTTTTATAGTTTGAAATGCAAGTCGACACACAACTTGTAGAACGTAGGCACCACATGACATTTCAAGATGGCCTAACTCCTAAGTTTACGATCGTATCTACAGGCGAGATTTCACGACATGACGGTGTGGTTTTTATATTGAACGATGAATATTGATGCGGAGAAAAAATTACCTACATTACTAGCATATATTACTACATTACTACCAATAGTAATCCAGACAGTGCACTGCAGCCGAACTGTGCCGGCACGAACGGAGGTATTCCTCGCTCACATGATAATGCCGTAAGGTGTCACCTTCGCTGTCACGTTTCGTGCGCTTTGTGCACCACAATGGCCCTTTGTAGACGAGAGGGCAACATATAAATTATGCGGATGTTTATGAGTGTCAATATTCATCAGCCCTATAATATGACAAAAGGAAAAAGGAAGACCAGTGATCAGGGATAAAGGTACTATAGGGCCACACAGATACAATACGAATTTCTAAACATCATCAGAGTGTTTCTAAGACACCGTATGAAATTGAGTACTCGATTCCGAAATTCCCATTCTGAATATCTAAAAGTAGCTACCTAAAATTTGTCCTAGCTATCTATGAATGTCTTGCTATAATTTTTTTTTAGGAGATAGGGGACAAACGAGCAGGTAGTGACGACCGCCCCCCATAGACTTTTGTCAGAACAGACGCGTTGCCGGCCTTTAAAGAATAGGTATGCTCTTTTCTTGAAGACTTCATAGTCGTATCGGATGGAAAATACCGAGGGAGGCAGGTAGTTCCACAGCACAGTTGCGTGCGGTAAGAAGTGGTGTTTAAACCGCGCTTGTGTATTTACGAGCATCAAGGTGATGGGCGTGGATCTTAGGGTTCTGTAGCGATGTCCGAATATGGAATTCTGCTGCTGGTACTAAGCCGAACAATTCCTCGGAATAATCCCCATAAAAAATACGATAAAAGACGCCTCGCAAACCAACATATCTTCGTAGGACCAAAGAATCGAACTGTAAGGAAATAACTTGGTCGTCAATGATTCGCGCCGCACTACGTTGTATGCGGTCAAATGAAACGAGTCGATATTGCGGGGCCCCTGTCCAAAGGTATAAGCAGTACTCTGTATGCGATCGGACCTGCGCCTTGTAAATTTGCAGCCGATGGGATGGATTGAAGTACTGCATCGCCCTGTTGAGCACGCTCAGCCTCTTTGAATCTAATTTAGATTTCGCTTCCAAATGACCGAGGAACTCAACGTTACTCGATATGTCGACACCACGTATTCCGATACTAGCTGAGGCCGATAGGTAGGTATTCTGAAAAAGAGGAGATACGACAAAGGGTGACTTTTTAGCGGTAAACGCGCAAATTTGTGTCTTATGGGGGTTCAATTGGACTAAGGTTAGTCGGGCCCATTCCGAGACATTGGATAACAAATCATCGACTTCAGACACAAGCTTATTCCGATACTCGTTGACGAGTTCCCGGGAAATATTGGCACGGCCAGCGTATAAAGCATCCCCAGCGCTATCAACTGCTGCGTAACAATGAAGGCCACTAGTTTGCAGCATATCATTGATATGCAGAAGAAACAGCGTAGGAGACAGAACATAGCCTTTGGTAACACCAGCGTTAACAAATTGATCCCATAGCATAATTTCCTGGGAAGTCTGTTTGAACAAAGCTTTGAAGGGAACGCTTTGTACTATGTACATGACACACATATTTGCATATTAATGATACATAATCACTATTTTCCTTTTATCTACGATTGCCTACCGTGTCCAAAAGAGTGTCAGATCTTTAACAATTCACACCGTATAGCGGCAGACTCAAATATTGTTTTGCCAAAGTTTCAGTTGCTTCAATGTTCGGTGAAAATAAAAAAAATTTAAACGTCATAAAATGAATATTTTAAATAAACCATCATATGACATACCTATATATCTCCAGTGTTATTGTAATGAGTAACAAAAGAGAATCAACATAAATATGAATACAGATTTAACATGTTGACATACCGCGGAGCAAAAAAAAAATAATATTAAGATCGAGATGTCTCCCGCCGCGCTGATGGAGTCACGGAAGCATGGTAACGCGTTCATTTGCCTACGCCTTTCGTCTCAAGCTTCGTTATCCAGCCGAATGAACAGCGCGTCACTTGCCGGCAGAAGTAAGTGTATCTAAGTCATCTAGGCATTTATTCGAACATAAAAAAATGTCAAAATCGGTCAAGGCGTTATGAAGACATCGTTCAATGTTACTAAAATATAGCCTATGAATAAAGTAGCTTTCCGTAAGTGAAAGAATGTTCCTTGTCGGATCAGTTCCGAAGATTACCCTCAACAAACAAAGTTAGTAACTTTTTGGGGGTACCCCCATGGGGGTAGGGGGCAACGCAACGGCACAGTAATTATGTGGATGTTCATGGGTGTCGGTAGTCGTAAAAAAAGCTTCGATTGCCCCCCTATTCCATAAAAAAAAATTAATATGTTTTTGCGTGCGGTTAGTGTTGCTTATTTTAATAAACTACTTTTGAAACTTCACTTAATTTCCAGCTTCGTACCTGTGGTATCGACACAGTAGGCATACATTTGAACGTCCGATTTAAACTTGCGAAAGCTACCATAGTTAAATATAATCCGGATCTTCATTAATTTGGTGAAAACATAACATTCTCCCAGTAAGGCTTAAAGAATTTATCAAAAAGCTGCAAATAAATGTTTCCTAAAAGTAAGTTAAAACAATGTTCATCCATAAAATAAGTTTTAAGAAACCATAGATTAAGTTTAATCTGACGTGAATGTTGTTCAAGATAGCCTTTTATGAGAGCACAACCGCGTCAAGTACTTTGCTCATACGAATGTCTGTTTTGCGGTTTTATTTAAAACATTGTAAAGAAGGACTTTATTTAAATGCAATCTTGATGCAACACTAATGTTTTGAACAGTCAAGCCATTTTCTACGATAGTTTTAAGTGACAGCGGATCTTTTTTGATGGTTTGTGTCAGACACTTTACACAAATTTTACAGCTATTTACCATGGTTTTTGTCCGCAACTCTGCCAGCTACAGACACATCAAAAGTTAGTATTTCTATTCATTATGTGCTACGATGTGTAAGACACAACATTGCCGAGTTTCGTTTACAGTTCAGTAATTTGGTGTGATTGAGTAGTTTATCTCTATAAAGCCTTCTGTTCGCATTTCTAATATTAGTAAGACAAGATTAGTTGAACCTAGCAAGCGTTGTCCTGTCACATAAATATTCTTGTAATAAAACAGTAGACTGTAGGTTTGCAGTTTACTATTCATGTCATCATAGTGTTATTGGATGACAAATGTGTGTTATCGCGAGAAAAAACAATTTAATTATTTTTTCGATGAGCTTTTTGATTTTCGCTTGTTGTTAAGCGGCAGATAGCGACGGCCAAAGTCTAAAACAACAAGAACCGTTGTTTTCGTAAATAATGTGTGTGATATTTATCTGTTATCGCACTGGTACCGTATGCCCTCCTCCCTGTGGCTGTGTCATAGGTATAAGGAGCTGTGAAAAGTGAAATAATGAATAAAGTGTTCCTAGCCGAATTAAGGCGGTAGCGGCTATATCTGTGCGCACCCTATTCCCTCATTCTCCAATCCGATGAGATGGCAGTCCGACATGACCGGAGAGATACCAAGCGCAGGGCCGACAGTTTACCCTGCTCTCCGAGGCACGGGGGTGTACCACCGCCAACTTCCTGACTTCGGATTGTTATTACAAATTGTAAAATCCTAATAACACTTTATGTTTACACTTGATTAAATAAATTAACTTTGTATACTATTTCCACATTTATTTCATTGAATTTTCGACCGGTTTCGACTTATCATCATCACTTGCTGATTTCATTTCTATTAAAGAAGTGACAATACATTAGTCAACTACACTTTTTGTTTAGTTCGTCGTGGGGTTCCAACCCACGTCTGTGGCTGATCATGCTTACCACTAGACCACGAGACACTTTTTTATGCCACAGGGCGACAAACGAGAAACCGGAGCCCTTCTACGACTACGTCCATACACATCAGCATAATTACCATGCGCTGCGCTGCCCCACTTTTCTCCCTCATTGGGCCACCGGCTACTCACAACGTGACACCGTAGATGTCACTTTACGGTGGTATCAAGTGAGTGAGCGATACCTCCCCGGATGTGCCGGCCCTATTCCGCTGCAAAGCAGAATGGCACTGTCTCTTACTCAGAAAAGCAACAATTTACAATACACAATATTGAAATGAGTAGGTGTTGGCAACACTTCAAATTGCTTTGTAGTAAATAAATTCAGTGGTCACATTCTATGCACGTCCCGATT
The DNA here is from genome assembly GCA_017140195.1 of Eumaeus atala. Taxonomy (NCBI): domain Eukaryota; kingdom Metazoa; phylum Arthropoda; class Insecta; order Lepidoptera; family Lycaenidae; genus Eumaeus; species Eumaeus atala. The sequence continues at coordinate 504,624 of JAFELO010000014.1, read as the reverse complement.
TCAAAATGCTCGCGGTGGCTTGACAATACACATACACATTGTAATCTCAATTCATCAATAGGCAAAATACATTTACGTAGCAGTAATAATGTGAATTTGTCTTTTTTATATGTGTACTGGGGGGTAATCGAGGAATCGATGCCTTTTGATGACTACGTCTATTGACATATTACTTTAGAACATATTGTTATTTGTAGACCGTTATTAGCTGATTTTACAATTATACAACACAATAAATTGTTACATTTATAGCTTAAGACGTCCCAAAATGTATCCGCGACATTGCATGCTCCACTTATATGGAAACTTTCCTGTTGCAGGCCATTTGGGCTTTGTATTATGCAATAAATACCAGAAGAATTCAGACCTCTTCTGAATATAGGTTACTTTCACTCATTTCTCTTATTATTATTTTTTTGGCTAATATCGAAAAAACTGGCCAAGTGCGAGTTGCACCTGCGCATGAAGGGTTCCGTACAATCATAATAAAATCACGTCTCTTGTTTGAGGCTCCCAGAACAATTATTTTATTCTGTTTTTAGTATTTCTTGTTATAGCGGCAACAGAATTACATCCTCTGTCACTTATGGCTCATGAGATACAGCCTGGGGACAGGCACACAGACGGACAGAGGGACAGCGGGGCCTTAGTGCTAAAGTAATTTTTTTCCCTTTGGGTATCCAGTTGGGCTGGCTCAGTTGGCAAAGTGGCGTGTTACGCCAAAGGTCGCAGGTTCGAATCCCGTTTAGGTCATGAATGCTTATATGTGTATTATATGTATTTCTATAATAAAAATCTTAAATATATAATATTCCTTAAATCTATAAAAATATTAAATATATATCCGTTGTCTAGTACCTGTAACACAAGTCCTTACTGTACTTAGCACAGGACTGGGCTAACGTGGTGTGACAAGTCCATGAATATTATTATTATTATTATTATTATTATTAAAATGGCTGAAATAATAAAAAGAACCCGGTCGTGCTATTTACCACCTAATGCAAAATATTTTCGCAATATGACATTAGCCTGCAACATCTGTCAAAAATCTAACGCAACTTGGAAACAATATATTGTTCGCATTAAACGCTTATCAATGTAGATAGCATCTATATAGAAATTCATTTGGCATTACGGAGTTAGGTAAGTCTGTACGCAGATCCTCTGCGATTACTTAATGTGCCACCGGTCCAGACTTGCTGACCGTTGGGTTTAAGTGCAGATTTATTTCGCAGATGTCTCGGCTGCACAACTGCACAGAGTTTGGACGACTAAAAACTAATTGCGAAATTGTGTAACAACTCACAAAGCCTTTACAAATTACTCCGATTTACAGTAGACTAGCAGCGTCCCGCGTTTTCACCCGTTTACCTGTGGTCCTATTGGTCATAGAATTTTTTTATAGTATAGAGGATCAAACGAGAAATAGGGGCCTTTTGATGACAACGCCCATAGACATCGGCATTAATGTTGCAATGCAGATACGTTGTCCTCCTTTCCTCATCTCCCTAGTAGGCCACCGGCTACTCACAAACAGCACGAAACGCGACCGTATAGCTGTCACTTTACGGCGGTGTCATGAGTCTCGTAAATCATTGCCCAATCGCAGTGTAACATCTTAAGTAGGGTCAGAGGTCGCTCAGCGATGGAACAGTTACTTTTAGCCTTGAAGGGCGCGTATTATAAAATAATTATGAAAAGATTAGACATGTGAGTAGGCATAGGCCCTTAGCCTTCGCTGATTGTAACTATTAGGATAATCTTCGTTTTGAAATATTTCTGTACAACGTTCATATCTTTATACAATACATTATTTAATCAAGAAGTTGATATATGCATGCAAATATATACTATACATATAGTATAGCATACATTTGCATGCATACATGTTTATTTTATTGATGTCGGAAACAATTATAACAACTTCAATCATATTTTGAGCTAGATTTAAATTATTTGACTCAAATTTGGTATTGACAAATTTGAGTTGTTTTGAACACATAAAAGACACGTCCGCGTAGCCATACCAAAACGTGCCCTTTCATGCTTGTGCAATGCAAAAGAGCCATCCTCAGGGTTATCTCGCAGTCGATTAAGTGCGATGCTGAGTTGCAGTGTACTTTGGCCGACACGACCGGAGAGGTTCCTTTCGCTCACATGATACCGGCATAAAGTAACATCTCCGGTGTCGCGTTTTGTGCGGTTTGTGAGTAGCCGGCGGCCTCAAAGGATTCGATTGCGCGTTTGTGTTCTTGTACAATAAAATACTACCTTGCAATGTCAACTGGCTAGCCAGTAGTTGACTCAACGGTACCACAGAAATGCTTTTTGGTAATTAGTTCTAACCAGAACTACTGGCCCGAATTAAAAAATATTTTTGTTTCGAATAGTCCATTTATCGAAGAAGGCTATATGTAGCCAACTAGTTGCTAGCTGTAACAAATAGAAGGATAGTCATTCATTTAAATTGTTGTTTGTCATTGTAATGTGTAATGTTTACGAGGCCGAAATTAAAGTTCATAATTATTATGTATTCGTAAATCAATAAGTTTTTAAAATAAAAATTCTCACGTCCCCTCTACCCCAGAGCTTGAAGAAAAAGTCTTCATCCAATGCGTTCTCCCCGTAAGGGGCCAGTTAGGTTTCAGAGTAGGGGCCGCGTTTAAGAAAACTAAGTGTTGTTCGGCGTTCACCAGGTGGGAAAACGATCTCCTTGCAGTGGCATGGCCGGGATGGATCCGAGTGGAAGGAGATCGGTCGTCCTAGCGTTCATTAAAAGAGGCCTATGACCAGCATTGAACCGCTAAGGGCTGATAAGCCCAATGATGACGTATAAGTTTTTGCCATATTTTGAGAAATATCCGTGAGAATCCGCGACGTACTGCTAGCACATAATGTAGGTGTGTGTCCATACATAAACACTTAGGATGAGAAGCAGAAGGGCTGTGGGGCGGCTCGCAATTAACGAAATACCCAGTGCCGTCATAGTGTAATCAACTCATGAACTTCTAGTATTCTAGTGGCTCATTCATCGAACTTAACTGCTGAAATCTTAGTTTGCAGCTAGAATTAGGAATCATGGTAAACTTAGTATGAGGTAGTGCCATGCTGCGATGCAGCCAGTATTGAGCAGGTACCACTCGCTCACATGCTACAATTATAAAGTGACAGTCGTGCGATTTTGATTCCGCTGGCCCATTGTGGGAAGAATGAAAGGAGGGCAACTTGACAATCTTGCGGATATAAAGAGGTCAATAGTCATCAAAGGGCTCTGACTGCCTGTTTGTCTCCTTATAGTATAAGTAATGTACTTACAGCAAAAACCTGACTTGGGCCACCGGGGAAGGTATATCTCGCTTACATGCCACCGTCATAACGTGACAGCTGTGCTGTCACGACTTGTGCGGTTTGGGAGTAGCCGGTGGCCATTGGAGGAGAGATGGAAAGTAGGTAAACGCATCTGCATGACACTAGTGTAGTTGTTCATGGGAGTCGACTGAAGGCTCCGAATCCTCATTAGCATCCTATACTATATAAAGAATGTCTGCAAAACTATTATGTGAATGTCGAAAGGGGTCGATAGCCATCAAACGGCGACGACTGCTCGTTTGCCTCCTATGTACAGATACATTAATATCCTCGACATAATGAGCAAGCATTCAATTTGACATGTGGCACTACTTGAACCGTACCATGTTTTGATGGCAACGTTCTGACCGATACAGCGGAGCTGAGACGAAATGTTGGTCGACGCTCGACCTGGTGGCGTGAAGGTCTACGTACAGTGCAGTGAGCAATTTATGGTCAAACATGAATGCAAATAACTTACGTCAAACACCCACAGATAATGTATCACCGCACAGGTCAACTACGCAATAGTGCCATATCCGCTAATTAGTAACAATATCATTTCATTATCATCAATATCATTTCATTATCATCAATCATCATAATGTTAAATTTAATTTAATTTTTATTAATAAAAAGTGTATTGTAAGAGGTAGCGCCATGCTGCACTGCAGCAGAATTTTATGGCCGGTGAGGTATCTCTCGCACGCATGACACTACCGGAAATTACGTTTGAGAATAGCCGGTGGCCCATTGGAAGGGAGGCGGAAAAGAGGTTTACGTGACCAACCAGATGGGGAACGGAGCTATGTGCATTAGATGTTACATATCTCGTATACAATAGCAACAATTGTATTTGCAATCGATCGTAGCCATTCCTTCAAGGGAAGTTGTCACCGTTGACCAAAAATATTGTGGGACTAAAGTTTCTTCATTCATTCATAGGCCTCTCTCAAACGCCAGGACGACCGATCTCCTGCTACACGCATCACCCCGGACCGGCTACTGCACCGAGATCGTCTTCCCACCTGGTGAGCGATCGACCAACACTTCGTTTTCCACTCCAGAACCCTGGCCCATCTGCCATCTGTTCATGCCGTTATGACTAACGTTATATCATAAAAGTATCTACACTAACAATAGAGCTGAAGAGGGTCGAAAATCTGTAAACGATGTTCAATAAAAACCTTTGTTTGGGATAATTATAAGTTATAATCCATAACGGAATACGTTCGGTCTATATCTGCCTATTACACAGCGCATCGTGTGAAAATGGCTGAACGAATTTCGATACAATTTCTACTAATCGGTCGATAAATAACACGGCCAGGTAAGAAAGACCAATGTACACAATTAAATTTTATGAACAGGCGATAAAAATGAATGGTTCTATTGGTATAGATTTTATACAAGTGAAACTGCAGCACACTAGTAAGCTAGCAGGCTAGTTTATCATAACTTATGATCATAAGATACACACAGTTAATTAGAAATGTGACGTCATTGAGTGTGTAATTAACGTCAACTTTATTTCTGAGGTTGTTTCTAGATGTATCGGATCAATAACTTATCGCGTGTAAATAGTGCGAGATGACGTCAGTACCGTAGTCGCGTCCCGCCCCGGAGATCATGCAACATAATAATTATATCAACCACCAGCTGTGCAGTTGTCATTCGTAGATAAGAGCACCCACATGTGCTAAAGTATTTTTTATATATGATAAGGGGTAAACGAGGAGGTGATGTGTAACTACCGCGGCCCAGTGATATCCGCAGAAGACGAAGCTGTGCAGGTGCGTTGCCGGGCTTTGAGGAGTAGGCTCTTTTCTTAAGGAAGCCCCGGTCGTCTTCATCATCATCGGCTGGACGAGGTCCACTGCTGGACGTCCCTCCCCCAGAGAGCGCCACGGGTCACGTTCACGAGCCACTTGCATCCAGCGGCTCCCCGCCACCGTAACAAAATCGTCAGTCCATCGGGTGGAAGGCCATCCTACACTCCGTCTTCCGGTGCGGTGCCGCCACTCGAGAACCTTTCATACACAACGGTTATCGGTTCTGCGAGCAATGTGGCCTGAATTTTGCCACTTTAGCTTGCCGATTATCTGAGCTATGTAGGTTACCCTGCTTCTCTTGTGGATTTCCGAATTTTGGAAGATATCTCGCAGAGAAATACCAAGTATAGCTCTTTCCATAGCATGCTGAGTGACACTGAGCCTGTTTAAGAGGCCCACATTTAGCCAGGTCGTATTGGTTCCGAAATACAGAAGGTGGCAGCTGGTTCTACAATGATGATGTACGCGGTTGGAGAGTGCGCCTGAAACTTGTTGACTTTGGGACATCAAGAAATTCACTGCATACCCAAATACAAAATACAATCCTTTTCTTTATACTTTGCAATGAATCACATTATAACATAACTTACACTTTTAAAATTAGTCAATATTGTACAAAACACTACCAATTTAATAAAAAGTGGTCTAACACATATCTAACACACGCACACGCACACGCATCAAGCACGCACGCGCACGCACACACTCACGCACGCACGCACGCACGCGGAAACACAAACATATACACACACACATACACGCACGCACTATTCCATACTATATTACACATTCTCACGTCCAGTTCATACAATTCGATGACTTAAAATCAGATTGTAATATCATCAATCAAGACATCGATTATTTCACACCCCCACACGCCTATATATGTTCCCCGGAAGGCTGCTCAATGAATATAGATAATAACACTAACTCACTCACTATTTTACACTTAAGAAGTGAAGGTTGAACTTAGACTTCTGCCGCGATGTCCGAAAGTGAAAGTATTCCTGTACATATTACAGTTCTGGTATATGAGCTACAAATTGCCAAGCTATCAAAATGCGGAAAATGCGATGAGCAGTTTCGGCAGAAACATCCACTTTTAATAAAAATTAATAAGATAAGGTTACACTAATGTTACTTCAACAGTAGGTGAATGATTGTCATTGTCTGTGTGACAGAAAAAGGTTTTATATAAGGTATAACTTTTGAATTGATACGACGTATTCTATATATAAATAAACTATAGTATATATAATTCATATTATATATCGTGATAAGTGGGTATGTTTATCTATGTATGTATGGGGAGCACTTGACTTGTCTCACCTCCTGACGGAGATGCAATTCACACGCTAAATATTAGGCCTGTTGTCTCTAATAGTTCAGGGATAGATAGATTTCGTGTTTCCCCTCCCCTACTTCGTCCGTAAATGACACGGGCCAATCCCTCTAGTGTGAGTTTTTGCAACGATCGACTTTACTAACGCATTTGCGTATAGTCTATCAAAATGTATGGAGTTTTTGTCAGCGCCTTTAGCGGATAGTTAAACTACTAACATTGTGAGTTTTAAGTATCGTTTACGCTAACTTTTTCGTCAAGTTTGAATGTTTGAATGGGTAGTATTTGGACACGTATATGAGTGTCGGTTGCTATTTTGTAGTTAACTAATGAAATAAGTGCCAACACAATAGAGTCATTAACTTGAAATTGGAGCTGTGAAACAGTGAAACGTATTTTTGCTAATAGTTTACTATTTTTCATAAACTAAAGTGTTATACAATATGTGACATGTAGCAGCGCATAATTACTTTCCTTGGAAAAAAATCCGAGACTCCTTAAAGCACTAGAGAATTTGAGTGAAACTGAATTTAGAATTAGACATCACTTGTGGATGGATAGACACAAAAATATCGTCTTATGTAAAACAGCTACGTTGACATAAAGAAACCTTTAAAACTCTACGTACGTGTTCCGTAAAGTTTACCAACCTTATAAAATCTATGTTGCTCGTTTTCATTGCTTTTAAACTTGTACCTAAATTTAAACAAAACCTAAGTTTAGAACGCAAAAATAATGCGACGGCCGACGACAGTATACTTAACGACAAAATCTAATTATCTAAGCGTCTATAGTAACACCTTGCCGTCACTTTGTCTCATTTGGTTTATGTGCTCAAAGCGAAACAGCTATAACTCATACGGAATAAGCATAATGCGCTTAAACTAAATGAAACTCCAGTCCCTCTGTATGATCTATGAACAGTGACGTTTTAAAAATGGTTGGGCTAATGCAATACTATTAAAGTGTGTAAACAAATAACTTTATATTTGATATTTATGGAAATTACCCTGTACGTGTAATAAAATGTTGGAGTTGTCTCGATTATCGCATTAGGTTGCGTTTTGATGTTTTTTAAATGAAACTCACACTCGGGGTACAGATTGCTGCCTCAACAAATTATACACTAAAACCTTCCTCGGGAATCGTTATATCCATCGCACAGAGAACTGAAATAATGAAAAAATTTATCATATTTTGACCGACAATTTTGTGGGGTTTTATTTTATAACATGAACAGATGGATCTCTTGCAAGGTTTAGCTATGCGAATTAATGTTATTTGCTATTTCGTATGTTTATTATGACTAGACTATAAATTCAAACATGAAGGTCAGTCACTCATTGCAGCAAAACTATTGTCTCTACCTAGATATAATATATTGTATACCGAGGAATATTTAAGTAATTTTCGTATAATTATGTTCATGTGAAATACAAAAATTCATTATATAATCAATTTTTGTTTCATAGGGGTATGGTAGATGCTATTGGTACTATCGGTAGGATATAAATAGGATATACCCTTTTTAAAACCTTTTAAAAACTTTTTAAAAGTCTAGGTACAAAGTAGAACCGCAGATGTTCTCGGATTGCGGTGTCCAATCCGAGCACATCTGCGGTTCTACTTTGTAACTAGACTTTTTTTTTTGTTGAGGCAGGGAAACGCATTTACGCGCCTTCACCGGTCCTGGATGGGGTCCAGTGCTGTGCGGGGCTCGCAGTACATTATAGTGCCGAATACCCACAAAAACCACCGCGAGTACCACCAGTGCCACCTGTCGTGAGGTGCCCCGGAACAACAAATCATCACATAAGGGACCGATGCCATCTCCACAGATGGGGTTGTTCCGCGTCACAGAACAACCATACCAACTTTGAGGCAGAGCAATGGGGTGAGGGTCCCATCCTTGCCCCTTGCCCAAAAGCGCCGCCTCCTTTTGCTCTTTTGTCATAAGAGGGATGCAAAGAGTACCCACATCCTCTGTTTAATTGGCTTCGCCTAAGGTTCACCCCAGGGAGCCCCAACGCCAGACCACGACCACGGTCCAAGACTTGGTCTTTGCAACTGGATTGCTTTGTGGTCTAGTAAGCATGTTGGGATGGATGCTCGTAGCAGGAAATCGGTCGTCTTGGTGTTTATTGAAAAAGGTCAGCAGTGGACCGATAAGGGCTGATAATGATGATGATGATGAAGCAAGTTCGAGTCCCAAGTCGGACCGGTAAACGTTTATTGGGATTTTACAACTTCTATTAATGGTACGAAGTCGAAGTTGGGGGTGGTACAGCCCGTATCTCACCGGGGAGGTACGAGTACTTCTCGCTCACATGATGCCGGCTTAAAGTGACGGCTTCACTGTCGCATTTCATGCAGTTAGTGAGTAGCCGGTGGCCCATCGAGGGGGGGGGATGACATTAAGACAACGGATTTGCGTTAATAATCATGCGAATATCCATGGGCGTCGTTAATCGTCAAAAGACATAGAAGTCAGAAAGCCGATTTCTTGTTTGCCCCCGTTATGCCTATATAAAAAACTGTGGTGTTGTCAGGACACAGCAATGGTAAATACTATTGGCCAAGGCAAGGTGATATGACTGGCCGAGGTGCCATGTAGTTGCCAGATCTGGCACCTGAGGGGGCTCAATGTGTATTTGGTGCTCCGCGAGCACCACACACTAATCGGATTTCACCCAGAACCGATAGCAGGTCATAAATCTACTTCCCCGCGAAACAAAAGAGGTATGATACACGCGTGGAAGAGCTCATTAGAGGCAAAAGAAGAAAAGTTCGTGACACTTGCCGGATATGAGAAAGCTTGAGATTTTGCTTTATACAGGCAAAGTCAGAATAATTGTCATTAGCTGTAACCTCTGCCTACTCTCGTTAAATAAAGACGCAGAAATTACTAAGAGTACCATGCTTTATTGCGTTTCGTGTGATATGTGTTGCCCATTGGAGGATAAGAGGAAAGGAGGGCAACAGATTTCCATAACAATTGTGCGGATGTTTATGGGCGTCGATGATCATTAAGATGCGTCGACTGATCTTTGTTCGCCTTAGAATATACAAAATATATACGTCTTTTTACGCTAGAGGTTCTAGATCGCGGATTAACTGGTCCATTATCGCATAGCCTACAGGACTGAGTAAAATTTTGGCGTATAGGAACTAGAGCCTGAATGGTCTAGTGGTTAGCGCTGCTGAATTCTACGCGGGTGGTCCAAGTTCAAACCCCGGCCTTGTACCAATGTGTTTCATATAACATAAGTACATTTTATGAGTATTACCGCAAGAGCTTACGGTGAAGGAAAAATCTAGGTTTGGGCCCACTTTATCTGTAGAATTCCATATGTCTGATGGCAGTCACTGTGTACTGGCACTCTCTTCAAATCCCTTGTATTAGGTAGCTGACCCTGATATCATCCATCAAAGAAACGGAATGAGGCCAAAGTTGAGAGAGTAGCGTATAGGGTCTAGACAGACAATGTTGCTAGACATAAAATTATAATAATGACAAGTCTACTACTCTTTAGGTCAGATGCTAGCCAGTTCATTGACACGATCGACCTATGATAAGCAGTTGTTTACTAAACATATGTGAACATACATCAAAATGGAAACTTACAAGTGGGCTCGAACAACAGTGTAAGCGCGGACCGCTTACATTGTTGCAGTACTAGGACCATTACGAAGGTTTGATAAGTAGATGTCTGATGAATAGTGTATATGGGAAATACCTGGAATATTTTATCTGGCAGTCATACCTACATAACTACAGGATATGTTTGCGACCTTTCTCTGCGCCGTCCGCATAATCAATTAACGACATCGGACACCGCACAAAACGACAGAACACCCCTCAACAGACAGCGGACGATGGTGTTGCGGAATCGGGGAAGTTGAGAAAGATATATAAGCTAGTAACGATAGAAAGAGAGAGAGAGTCTCGTTGCGTGTATTAAATTCAGGAGCAGGAGGTGCGAACACACATTTTCCTTCTCTCTCTTAAGGATTAGTTAGTTTTACTCTTTTTATGGAGCAGAGGGTTTTAGGGGGACACTTTACGGCGGTATTATGTATGCGAGAGGTACCTCCCCGGTCGTGGCGGTCCAATTCAGTTGCACAGGAGGACGCAGTGTCATTGACTATGCATGGCACTACCTCCTCCTATGCAACATGGCACTCCCTTCCTTATTCGTGTGGTCTATAGAGTCTAAAGCACAGTCGTTTTTCATAGCATAGCTGAGCGAACAAGCGGTCGGAGCGTTTATGGAGCCTGTGACTACCGACGCCCATAGATATCTGCATTAGCGTTATGTGGACATGTCCCTCCAATACGCTACCGAAACTCCAAAAAAACATGACAGCCTAGCTATTACCACGATATCTCGTTAGCGCGCTCGCTAGGTAGGTCCTGTTCAAGCCGACCCAATTCAGATGCCATTGCCTCTAATGGATCAGTAGTCCATAAGTATTAAGATCAGGGGAAAGAAGTTCTTGTGGCAGATGGCTTTCTATATTTGGTATGATACACTACTTTATATATTTGGTATGATACACTACTTTATATGTTTGGTATGATACACTACTTTCAAACGGTACGACGGTACGGAGGAATGCGCTGATCGACCACACTCGGTCAGAAATAAACGATCCATGACGTAGTTGAAACTTATTTTACATCCAAATGTAACATCACATCTGATTACATGGCGTCTTTGAAAATAACTGTGGTTTTATTGTGATTTACGAAACTCGAATATCTATTGTAACCACATAATGATGCCCATGCTAGGGGACAATTAGAGCTTGATTTTGTGTTGTTGTTTCGATTTGATGATGGTGTTTGACACGCACTTTACCCTGCCATTTATATAGGTACAGCGAGGCAAACGAGCAATTGGAGTCTTCTTATGACTGTCTACCCCATGTACATCCGCATAATTAATATGCAGATGCGTTGGCCTCCCTTCCACCTCATCTCCATGGGCTCTGCGTCACGGCCCTGTTTCGCGGTCTGACACGTTTCGATTGATTTCGATTTTGTTTGTTTTGCTACACTAAAAATAATCTTTTTATAGCATTATATTGCACAGTCCGGGACTTTTCGTGATTACCGGCGCCCATGAACATCCGCATAGTAGTTATTTAGATCCTTCATTTTATTCCCCGTTGGTACGGGACAATTAGAGCTTGACATGATCGCAGGGGAGTGAAAAAGCTAAAAGTGTCTTAAAACTAAAACTGCCTGTTGAAAATCAGAAGAAAAATGAGGAGTAAGAAGTAATTCCATTTTTTTTCCTGTGGGTTGCAAAAGATTTGGATGGAAATGTCTGTCATTTTTTCATCTGTAACTTTTTAACTTGTAATGGTCTCACATGTTTTAAATTACATTATTTATGTTTGTTCAGCTGCACTAAAAATAATACAGATTTTACAAAGCAAAGACTGATTCGAATGGGACAAAGTAAGCTTTGTCCCTAAGCTGCCATGTTTTGTGCGGTTTGTGAGTAGCCGGTGGCACATTGGAGGAGTACAGGAATTGAGGGCAATGGATATGCAGGACAACAATAATTCGGACGTCGGTAGTTGTCAAAGGGCTCCGATTGCGCGTGTACCCTGTTTTAGTATAAAAACTACAACATATTTTCACATCAGTTCCCTAAAGGCGTAGGCAGAGTGAACGGAGCCGACTGAGTGTCCTGTCACTGTTAGATCCAAGTGATTTTTTTATAGCGTAGGGGGCAAACGAGAAATCGGAGACTTTTTATGATTACCGACGCCCATGGACATTCGCATGATTGTAACGGAGATGCGTGGCCCCTCCTATCATCCCACCTCCCAATGGGCCACCAGCTACTCACACGAAACACAGCAGTGTCGCTGACACGTTTCGTGCGTTTTGATCCGATTCCGTGTGATTCGATTGCTCGTTTGCCCCCTTATGCTATAAAAAATATTCATAATGTAAAAAAACTTCTAATAATTCTACGTGTAGTCTCGTAATTCGGTACAAAGCGGCTGAAACGGAAATGCGATCGAGATAGTTACAATTTCACACCAGCGGCCGTATCTCTATAGATGTACAATGTGAATTGTAAAACATCAAAATTTTTTTAACATAGTTGGAAATGGTAGGACCTCTGTCTATACTTAACATTATAAAGAGGATTTTTTTCAGGTCTGAACTTATGATGTGGAAGCGAGGAGAAGCCCAGCACAGCTTGATCGGACTGGTGAGAGTGCTCGTCCGGACACGAGACTAGTTGCAGAGGCAACACCAGATCGTGTTTGCATCTGAAACTACTGGACCCAATTTAAAAATTCTTTATCATTAACATCATACTTTATTACATTAAGTAAAATTTATGAGAAATATATGTCACCTGTCGTGACATGTTGTTCTGTCATAAATTGAATTTGATGTTGTTTTTGTAAATCAATGAATGTAGCCCTATTTTGTTTAAACATGCGTACGTGCGAAAACGGATTGCTAGTAATCAATAAAACTACAATAAAAGAAAAGTATAAAATTGACTTCACCGAATTTAGTGTCATTATTTTCAGAAAATATGGGCACCGCATGATATCGATAGAAACTCTCAATCGCCTAAGCTCAATGACCCCGAACGTACCAGTTGTAGGAACGACTAACGGCCGATCAAGTCTAGGTAAACGTATAGTAAGAATTTCAAAGACAATTACGTCAAATTTAAGGGACTTATATTTTTACTTATTCGGAATCAGAATCTAGTACTAAATACGCTCTGTGATATCGTAGTGTCTTACAAGAGGTATATACTATAATAATAATAATAATAATTTCGAATTTTGGCTACAGCGGCGATCTCTATTAAGAGCACGATAAATGTCTGGGCTGGAATCCCATAGATGGCTGGGACTCGCGGATTAACCTAAATAACCACTAAAAGCGCGCGGTTGCCATCAGCCACCCGAACCCACCGAATTGAGGTGCCCCGTGTCCGTACAACAACAATATGCAACCAGGCGCTATAGTAATATAATACAGCTGAAAAGCTATTTTATTTATTTGTTTGTTTGAATGTGCTAACCTCTCCGAATACAAGTCAGACATACAACTGATTTTTTTTAAGACGTAACTGTTAAGAAATGTGCGAACAATAAGTGGTAACATACATAAATAATATACATACATCGAAGTAGCGAGCTATACATTAGCGATAGCGCGTGTTAATAGGGCGCGCGTATCAGCGCGATAACCCTCTGAGGAGGTCGGTTCTGGTACCCCGTCGCGGCGATACGTGCTTAACGTATGATGTCTTATCAGATATGTATTTTGATGGCGAAAACTGTAAAGCAGGCCATGTACATACAAATATATAGTAAGCGGGCTTGGCCCACCGCTCACTCCCACCACTGCTGCTCCTGTGTCGCCAGGATCGACGGCGGCATCCACTAGTATCCCACTGACATGATCGCAGGGGTGCCCGTGGGAAAAGGCTAAAAGTGTCTCAAAACTAAAACTGCCTGTTGAAAATTGGAAGAAAATAAGAGGAGTAGGAAGTAATTCCAATTTCTCTCCCTAATCAAAGCGGAGACTGTACGACACCACACTGCCTAATACAAACCTAGAAAAGAGAGGGCATCCAGCTGCTATTCGCCATGGAGTTATTGAAAAACCTTATTTAAATACTTTCCATTGAACTTGTTATTATTTAAGCTATTGTTATGTCTGATGAGATTTATAGTGAGAGGTGATATGCTGCTCCCCAGACGACCGGACGTGGGGCGGGCACGACCTGGGAGGTACCTCTTGCTCAAGATACCGTCGTAAAGTGTTTATGCTGTCGCGTGGATTTTCCGGTGGTCCTTTGGAGAGGAGCGAAGGCAAAACGTCCGCAGAACAAATATGCGGATGTATTTGGGCATCATCCATAAATTCCCACTGTTCGTGTTTCCCCTAATATAAATAACATGCCTCTATTTTTGTGCAATAAATAACTTTCCTATTGCTATCCTCAAAACGTAAAAATTTCGTGGTATATGGAGAGAAGCATGACGAGGAATGAACACCGCCGCTCCCTCTTTATCTCCCTGCTTCCTGTGCTTCAAGCTTGTGGCACATGTCATAAGACATTATATAGCGCTGTTAGTTAAAAAACGACCGGCTGGCGCAGTGGTACCAGAGCTCGAGTAAGCATGTTGCGCCAACGCTCGCGCTTTTGATATCGTCTAGGTCATGGGTGTTCATCTATGTATTCATCATTATCAGCCCTTATCGGTCCACCGCTGGACATAAGGCCTCTTTCAATGAATGCCAAGTCGACCGATCTCCTGCAACTCGCATGCATCCCGGGCCGGCTACTGCACGGAGATCGTCTTCTCACCTGGTGCACGGTCGCCCAACACTTCGTTTTACCAAACAGGCCTCCATTCCAGAACCTTAATGGCCCATCTGCCATCAGTTCTTCTGAGTGTGTGACCAGCCCATTACCACTTCAGCGAGCATATTTTTCGCATGATATCGGATACTTTAGTTATCTCTTATAGATTCTTGTCTTGTCCAAGTTCATCCCAAGTCCCCACCATGGTTCAAGCCTTGTTGTGGCGAAAAGATAAGAAGAGGGGGCTTAAAGATCTGGAGGAGGAGTCACTCTCGGTACCTCTCTTATAAGAAGAGGGGACCTAAGAGCAACAGGAGGAGGCGCTCCCGCACACGGGGCAGGGGGCGAGGATGGGAACCTCACCCCGTTGCCATGTCCCAAAGTCGGTGGGGTTGTGCTGTAGTGCGATGCAACCCCATCTGAGGAGGTGGAGTTGGTCCCTTAGGGGGCTGACTAGCCGTCGAGGTGCCCCGATGATTTGTTGTTCCGGGACACCTCACCAAGGGCGGCACTCAAGACACTCGCGGTGGTTTTCGTGCGAGTTCCACACACCACTGGCCGCCACCTAAGGTCAGTGAAGGCGCGTAAATGCGTTTTCCCGCGTCAATAAAAAAAAGTGTGCTAAGTCCAAAGAAAACAATTTATGTTAATAAAAGGATATCCAGAAGGCTGTCGTTTATGCTTCATTTATGTAAACTGTAACTCAATTTATTTCTAATTTTTCCAGTATATTTTATCTTTGTACCGCTTAACATACTGACTGTAGATTGAATTTTTTTCTCTAAAACATTGACCTCTTATAATTGTTGCAAAATTTGTAAAAATATTATTAATGGAGCATTTTTAATTCAGTTTGGCTCTAAACATTACAATTTAAATACAAGCAAAACATTACATTTAAGTATTACACTGCAGAATATATTTTATTCAAATACAAATTAAATCCCAATGTTGTTTTATTTATCAATAGTAAATATATCTTATTGTATATAAAACAAAGTCCCCAAAATTGACTGTCTGTTTGTGGTCGATTTTCACTAAATCTACTGAAGGTTTTCATGCGGTTTTCACCCTTAGAGGCTTAAGTGTATATTTTTATTATTAACTTAAGTGAATTTAATTAATAATAATTAATCCCCGTAATTCACGGTCGAAGCAGGGAGTTCTTTCGATCGCTAGCACATTATAAAACGTAATGCTTACCTAAATATAAATATGTATTCATAATTTTATATTTAAAATAACATAAGAGAAGGGGAAAAACAAAGTCACAATACAAAGACATCTAAAATCCATAACCATCAGGTAAATAACCCGGATATTACTTAACAAAGCAAAATTCTTCAACAAAAGCTACAGGAGGAAGCCTATTAGAACTAGTTTACCTCCACAATAAACAATTTATATTTCATTTTAAGTCAGTATTTTGAGGATTTTTTTATAAAGGAAATAGCTGAAAACTAGCAATCTGTACCATTCAGGTTTTGCGCTTCCTGTACACAGACTAAACACCCAGTTAGTTGAAAAATTAAGAATTATACATAGCTATATTTATTAACGCAATGCGTCATTACAGAATGATTCTGCAAGACATTGATACACTTAATTAATCGTTTATTACATCCTTGGATTTAGGCTTCTGTCAGATAACTAGTTATAAGCTAGTCTAAGAATAAACAGGGAAAAACGGTTACTGACCATACTCTAAATATTTGTAACTTTCGTTTTCGTCGAGTGGTTTAATAAGAATGCCCGATTCTAAAGAATAACTGTGCTGATACGTGCATTGTTTTTAATTGAATTTATCTTACATTTGTCAATTCATAAAGGAATTTAAAAAAAAATTATATAATTAGTAAATTGGTCAGCTAAGCCAGTTAGGTTATATAGGTCATGCTCCTTATCAGCATAGAGTTTTATGTCGCCCATGTAAGGTAATGAAGTGGCTAAAAGTATATTTTGTCAGTAAATTATCGTCCCTGAAATATAAGTGGTATTCTTTTGATGTTTAGTTTAGTAAGCTAGAGAGAGGATTTAATGCCAGGCAAAACCATAGACAGCTTTGCAACGCCCTGCAAGATACCTCTCTGTATTTCACTTGGTTCTATTTCTACCGAAACTACTGTACTTAGAAACTTGAAATTATCGAAAGGAACACCTTTCTTGGTGTAAGTGACGACAAAGGAAGGATTTTTAGAAATTAAATTCAAGTAGGGGGTGAACTTTATATAGAATTCAACCACATTCTTCACCATCATCATTAGATGATCAACAGGGTTCGCAGGACATCACTAGATGATCAACAGGGTTCGCAGGACATCACTAGATGATCAACAGGGTTCGCAGGACATCACTAGATGATCAACAGGGTTCGCAGGACATCACTAAATGATCAACAGGGTTCGCAGGACATCACTAGATGATCAACAGGGTTCGCAGGACATCACTAGATGATCAACAGGGTTCGCAGGACATCACTAGATGATCAACAGGGTTCGCATGACATCTCTAGATGATCAACAGGGTTCGCATACTTTAGTTAGAGAAATAATTCGTAACGAAGTCATAAGGCAGTGGCCTTCCGTCGAACAGAGAAACACCCAACATAGCACGTTCAATAGGCCGTTGAGCTACCCCAAACTTGTAGTACTAGGTTGTTCTTGAAGTTTTGTCTACCAAATTGCAATAGTTGCCCGAGACGTATTCGTCTACGACTCCGAGAACAGCACCAACGACGTCGACGGGCTTAGGGTGAACGAGTTCATTGAACATGACCTTTGTCTTATCCAAGTTCATCCTAAGTCCGATACGTCTGGAGGATTCATTTCGGCCCTGCAACATTTCCTGCAAGCTCACCAACGATTTGGCCAACACAACGGACCATGTTACGCGGGTGAAACATCGGGGCGCTGCTAGTGTAGCATATTGTTTGTACTTTTAATGTTTCTTCTCTGATTTTTGTTCAAATTACTAAGTTTCGGTTTATCCTATATTCCTTTGTCTCAATTACGCTACACATTACTAAATGTTATGATTGTAAGTTATGTTTCCCCTTTTGATTTTCTTGACGAACGTACATACAGGCGGGCTTTATGAGGGAACCCGTTTTTTTCTTTTGAGTTATGGAATCCTAAATCAGGCTTGTTTGTGGAAGATTATTCTCTCGAGTTCGTCAGAGCTTTATTTAATTATGAACCTATTTGTTTCAGGTAAGCGCCATATATACAAGAAATACAATTTTCGTAAGTGGTACAGACCGCAAGCTGTCGTGTTTCGTGCGGTTCAGATTACAAAGTGAACAAGAAGGTGAGTGTGAAAGTGAGGCTATTATAATAATTATCATTGGATCCAGATGATCTGAAATAAAATATAATGAGTTCTCTATTATTTCATTTACTTAGATTAGATGTATTATAGATAGATATAGAGTATATTATGAAAGCATCAATCGAATAAGCACCTACATAGATAGTAACTAGCGTTGCCTATTAGTTTTATCCGACAAAAAACTGTTACAAGTATTTTTGATCGATCGTTTTGGTGTTCATTGAAAGAGGCCTTTGTCCAGCAGTGGACTGATAAGGGCTGGTAATGATGGTGAGAGGTGAAGTGTTTTTGAAGTAAAACTTCTTTAGGCCCGCTTGACCTGAGGACGAAGCTGGTGAATACGTTTCGAGAGCATTACGGAAATGACGTTAACGGAAGATAAGACGGAGATATAAGTTAGTGAAGATAGAAAGAGAGAAAGGATTACATTTGGCATATTACTTCAGGGGCAAAAGAGAGATAGAGAGAAAGAGAGAGAGGTGCGAGCAAGCATTTTCTTTCCCTCTTCTTCCTATAGCCAATGGGTGAAACAAAATTAAGTTGGTGTTCAGTTTTACTTCCGTCGTGTGGATTTTATTTCGAATAGTCCAAACCCATTCAGTTGTTATTGAGTGAAAGAATAACAATCATGTGTACAAACTTTCGCATTTATAACATAAGCTGGACGGGCAGATAGATGGCAAATGAGCAGACGGAGCCCCTTGGTGAGGTCCATACCTTCAAAGATCCGCTATATTCGCCACTGGGCTAGAAAAGAGACATCTCGCCAGCATTACGTAAGCTCGTGCTGGCCCAGTTTTGCAACAATGAAAAAACACAACAACAACGCAGTTTTGTCCGTCCGTCGGATTTTGTGAGTTGTGGATGTACTAGCACATCTCTGCCTACCTCCTCGGGGATAACAGGCGTGAAGGTCCTTTAAAAAAAAAATGGCCCATGAAGTCATACATTATAATATGCCTGATGCCAAAACCACAAAAAACATTACAAATGTTAAAAATAAGGGGATTTTTGATAAAAATCTTAGATTAAATATATCTTAGGTTAAATATAACAAGGGTTGAGTTGCGAGCACCATATGCCACCTTTAATATTCAGTACTACTTTTCACGTGACCCTGTGTATGTGTACATGTTTATATACACAGACAGCCGCACTGGCCGAAATTCGATACGGAGGT
>JAFELO010000014.1:469741-485138 GCA_017140195.1 Eumaeus atala | reverse complement strand
GTAACACGTCTCTGTTTGTAACCTTTCAAGACTGTTCCTACAGTTTTCTGTGTATGGACCTGTAGCAGTTTTCTTTGAGTAAACAGAAACATACGCCTAGAGAGGCGTAGTTAGAGCGCCAGTTAGTAAACCTTAACACTTATAAAAAATGTATTTTTTAAAACCTATTCAAAGTGTAACACTTTACTTCTGTTTCAATATACAAGCAGAAAGGAAAAAAGATTGCAAAATCAAATGTAGGAGAAGGTAGTGCCATGTGCATGACACTACCTCCTCCTATGCAACGGAACTGGTCCGGCACGACCGGGTAGGTACCTCTCGCTCACATAATACCGCAATAGTTTGTGAGTAGCCGGTGGCCCATTGGGAGGGGGTGCAAGGCGGATAACGCATCGGCATATTAATTATGTGGATGTTCATGGGCGTCGGTAGTCGTAAAAAGGCTCCGATTACTCGTTTGCCTCCCTATTCTATAAAAAAAAGACGGTGGGGGTGGCATAGGACCTACCGTG
The DNA here is from genome assembly GCA_017140195.1 of Eumaeus atala. NCBI lineage: Eukaryota > Metazoa > Arthropoda > Insecta > Lepidoptera > Lycaenidae > Eumaeus > Eumaeus atala. The sequence goes on along the minus strand of JAFELO010000014.1, from coordinate 484,626 downwards.
TTCAAAAACATATACAACCTCTCACAACCTCTTCAAAAACTTAAGAAAGTTGAATGCGACGCCTAACATATACTTAACTTTAGGTATTCTCAAAGTAAACGTTTGCCTGGTATATTATTTTACTATAACATTTCTTTCGGTTCATATGCACATGTCGCTGGTGTCACCAGTCCGACTCGCACTTGGCCGGTTCTTTTACTTATAACGTAATAAAACATCAGTTGAGTTGCGCAACCGAAACACCGGGTTTAAACGAAATATAATGTGGCTCATTATGTTTTGGGGCTTTCGTAAAAATAGTTTCAGATTGTGTTTATCAGTTCCGGATATTATCTGGTACTCAAGAGTCGGCGGACTCTCTTACGTAAATACGACCGTGATGTTGCACGGAGTTGAGGGTTCCGCAGCCAGGTGGCAATAAACAGAACCCTTATAGATCCATCATGTCCGTATGCACAGACGTTTTATTCAGAGATTATGGGTATGGAATTTGGAAGTATGTGTTTTTTTTTTATGAATCGCTGCATTTTAAAAATCATATGACAAATAAAATTCCTAAGGATAGCACTCCATATACGTATCTAGAGACCTTTTGATGACTTTATACAGATATAAGGGAATTGGGGCGGAGGCTCATTGGAGGGGGGTGATAACAAAGCAACACATCTGAGTAACAATCACACTTATGTCCATGGGCGTCATCAAAAGGCTCCGATTTCTCGTTTGCCACCTATGCAAAAAAAAAAACAAAAGAATTAAATTTTAGGAGCTCTTGATGGTATTATTGTTTTGTAATGGATGGTACATTACCATCAGTAACCCTACGATTTACAGCAAAAGATATTCAAAATTAAAAACAAAACCCCGAAACTACAAGACAACATAAAATGACCATGCGGAACTGATCTATCGCAACTGTACGAAAATTATACATACCGGTCAAGACGATACGTTCAAGCGACAGTCGGTACTTATATTTCTCGTTAAGGTAAATGAAAAAATTATATATAAAAATTATTTAAAAATTAGACTTAAGTACCCTGTTAGTGAGTGAGCAACCTATGTACTAAAATACAGAAATAATAATGAATGATTAATGTAGTTATTTAATTATTTTTTTTTTGTATTTTTTCCAATAAAAAAAAAACACAATCTGCTTATTTATTGCCATTAAGGCGGAACAAAGTTCGCCGCGTCAGCTAGTTATTTATGAAAAAAGTATCGGCATGTGAATGTTTATGGGCATTCAAATCAAATGTCTCCGACCCGCTAACCGCTCTACTCTAATCATAAACATCCGTCATCACTCATCAGCATCATGACATCCAAACGTAATAAGTAAAAAGATATTACATTTCGATCATGTAACGGCACCTTAAATTGCTGTTTAATTAATGTGATGTTAGGAAATGTGAAACCCGCCGTCATCCGGTGTGCCAGTTACACGAACTAACTAACGTAATTCACGGGGCAATAAAATCTTCATACCTGTTCAGATTGAACTATTTCTTGTCTCTGAAGGTTATTTCTTGCTCAATTGGTTTTAGCAGACGAGTTGTACAAATTTCACTCCAAAATGAATTAGTCAATTAAAACCGCACACCATCACTCATGACAATCGTTGACGGCCATTAGTGTGGTTTAATGAATAATAAATAAAAAAGCGGTTTCTTGTGTGAACCAATTCACATCAGGCTCTGTCAAGGTGGATTTTTATGAGTGTCATAAAACGTGCTACACGTAACCAAGGCATTGGTAATGCAAGGTTTATTATATGTGTATGTAAAGTTACGTTTATGTTACGTGTCGCAGTGCATTGGTTTGTCCTGCCCTCACATTACGCTACTCTACCTCACATTATCCTGGTTGAATATTTGTGGAATATGGGATATTTGAAAACATAATGTTACGGGCACTGGGCGTAATGAAACCTTCACGTTACTTCACCGCTGCGGAAAATTGAACACAGCCTGAGTAACCTAAGCCTGCGGCAAGTAATTTTTTCATTTACCTTACACCTTTACAAATATCAAATTGTCATCCATACGTCATTACATAGCTGTCATTTTACGTCAATTACATAGCTGTCATTTGCGTTTTGTTATTCCAAGTCTGATTCTTTTTTGTTATATCACGTTTTATAGTGACTGACGTTTCATGTCAAGTCACACAGGAACGCTGTCGAACGGGTTAAAAAGTATCCTATGTCCGTCTCCTGGCTCTAAGCTACCTCCCTACCAATTTTCAGCCAAATGTGTTCTGCCGTTCTTGAGTTATAAGTGGTGTAACTAACACGACTTTCTATTATGTATATAGATATGGTTTATGATTCCGCGCCCAACCCTGGAGTATTCTATTTAAACTTTGAGATACAGACAGCCGGACAGCGTCCGTTTGTCTGTATCGTAATTGCCATTTTCATTTTGTAATTGTCATTTTATGTTATGGTAAAGGTCTCCCAGAATAATTGTTATTTACTACTGTTGGGTTATATATGTATGTGTGTATGTAATTGTAATTATGAATGACCTATTTAGTCACCTCCGATAAAATTAATGTCACATCTCCCAATACTTGCATAATCGTACCAAATTAATTTATCAGAATGACATTTTTATTGCCATTGTAAAGTAACAACACACAATAAATTGTAAATTGTAAATAAATTGTAAGTGTTCCATAAAAATAAAATAAAAATAATGAATGCATAAATCATGTAAGTGAATTTACCTTCGCTGGTTGAACTTAAGCTCATTGCTCAGTAAAGCAGTTCTCGATCAAGCAGTTCTCAGTAAAGCAGTTCTCGGTAAAGAAGTTCTCAGTAAAGCAGTTCTCAGTAAAGTTCTCGGTAAAGAAGGGATGGGGTATAGTAAAGTATATTACATAGTAAAATTTCTGTACAATCGCACTGATGCGCGGAAAGGGAATGGGAATTTAAAGAGATGATAATGGGAGTCGGTAGTGAAGAAACGGCTCCGTTTATTCACTCATCCCTTTTATTAAAAAGGACTTACAACCCACTTTGACGAATAGGATAAGATTTAGGAGATTAGGAGATAAAGTCAATAATTGAATTCTGCCATGCTTTGATACGAGCATAGATGAGTGCGATATAATTTTATTTATAGACATGATAAACATGTCGTGTCTTTATTGAATGTTTTTCGATCGGTGAACCATGTCACGATTTTGTTATAACAGTTTTTGAGCGTAACCCATGTCTTTGTTTACTAGCCGATCTTTCAATACAAGCCATATTTGGCTGTGACCGTGACATTTGAGGTTTTAAGATTCCTCCGGTCTATGAGACTGCTCTGCCCTTTCTACAACTGACCCGGGCAAAAAATCAAACTGTCAGAGAGATCATTTGACAAGGTAGGCACTAGGTACTTTTTTTAGCTATTTTTGGAAAAGTTTTGTGCCTAAATTATGACTACATCAATTTATGACTGATAAATAAAGTACAATTTTTGTATTATTATAAGTACTAGATTGTTGGTTAATTGAGGCGGCATGACTGGAATCGCACACCTAATTCACATAAATCACAATACGGTTGTGAAGTTTGTGAAGTAAGAAGTGACGGTTGTGAAGTAAGAAGGCTAAGCAATGACAGAGTATGTTGGAAGCTATCTAATTGTATGTGTTATCTTATATTGAACACATATTTGAACACATAAAAGAATTGCATTGAATTGAAGCGATAGTAGATTGTGGGTGACAAGACTAGCTGTAGAAATAAATGTCTGCGGTGTTTCCTATGCAGTAACGAAGGACCACCATAGTGAAATCTATTCTCCTGAATACGTACATCGTCGAACGATACTAGAGTTGTGAAATGCTAACTAGAAATCGCGGGTCCCACGACCACAATCCCGCAAATTATTTTATTGCACTGCGCCTATTGATTATTACGTAGTCGGTGGCTAACGTTTCCACGATCGACTTTAGGGTAACCTAGCACATTTGGTACCGCGGCAGAGGTACGCGGCCAAGTATACCTGACTTATTCAAAGCATTTATATGCTATTCGGCCCGGAATGGTTAACACTAATATAAATATGCACCGAATGCTACTAACTTTGAAAATAAAGGCTGGAAACTTTGGCTAATCCCAACACTAAAGGTGGTATAAAAAAGAAAAAATAAATATATTTGACATCTTTTAGGTCGCTGTATGTAGTTTGGGTAAGAAAACTACAATAGAACGAAAATATTGCTTATTTACATAGTAAATATGCATAACACCGGTAGAAACTCGAGCGGCCAAAAAGCGAAGATCCCGTGCGCGTCAGTTATACCGGCAATTAGCGGCCGACCGTTCTAGATAACTGTACACAACTAAGGTCAAATTGTAGGCAACTGACCCTTTTTACATATTCGTAAACAGAATCTAATACGAAATACGGTCTGTACAGTGCTTTAAAAACATAGTGTCTACAGAAATACTATCGAAAAAATTATGTTCCTTTAGTCCGGAGACGGGAAATAAAATAAGTTGTACTACAAAATCAGATGAAATGATGATAACACCCATAAATTTCACTTATCTTGTGTTTATAAACTGCAGATACAGCAGGTTACCATTTATCTTAATATTATATTAAACATTATCTATTGTTGAATATGAATTATGGTTAGTTTTCACGTAAGCAATGACATAATGATAGTATTCCTTTAGATACAGTTTCTCATTGATATGAGTGAGAAACTGTAAACGTTACGAAGTTTATTCATGCATTTTAATCACCAGTTTTTTCTTACATTTTAATTTTCAATAGCAGATGGACATTTAGTTATTTCGCGAATGCCAATATGACTGAGAGGAAAAAGAGTAGGGATAGAGTACCCAACCAGATAGTCGGTGTCCTACAAACGATCAACTGCAAAACACAGACAGACATGTGGCCTGCGATTGGAATGGATTCCCTCACATACGGTGCGGTATGTGAGGGAATCCATTTGTTCAAACGCTCTAACATGAGGATACTACAAAGAACACAATTGACATAATTATAAATTTTGTGCATAATTTGTCGATTAAGTGTGTGAATTCTATGTATGTAAATAAATCCATTAGTCACTCAGCGTGCTATGGAAACAGCTTTGCTTGGTATTTCTCTGCGAGATGTGGTCCGAAATTCGGAAATTCGCAACCGGGGCAACCGACATAGCTCAGAGAGTCAGTAAGCTGAAATGGCAATGGGCAGGCAACATTGCTCGCAGAAACGATAACCGTTGGGGAAGAAAGATTCGCGAGTGGCGGCCCCGCACCGAAAGACGGAGTGTGGGACGGGCGCCTACCCGATAGACTGACGACTTGGTTAAAATGGCGGAGAGCCGCTGGATGCCAGTGGCTCGTGAACCTGTGGGCTCTGTGCGGGAAGCCTATATCCAGCACTGGTTGTCGTCCGGCTGATGATGATGATGATGAAGGAACAAAGAGGTACTTGAAATATGACATACTGTCTTCCAAAATGTCAATACATAGACCCATGCACAGCTTATATCGTCACAATCCATTCACATTACTAACACAGATTTAATTAATTGAATATTTTTTAATACACTATTTTTATTGCTCAAAACTGGTAAAATTTACAATGGAAAAAAATGTAAGTTAACATTGTAAACACAAGCAACATTTTTGTTTTATTGTATTTTCATTACTTATGACAATGCATATGCCCTGAAAACACAGTATGGGACAAATCAACCAGTGCAAAAGGTAATATATTTCTGCAATTAAAGTAACCTACACTAGATTGCCTGATTGACGAGCTGAGCCTTGATAAAACTGGGACCTTATATGACTTACTAGAAAAATATGCGGAAGATTTTATAGATATTAATATCGAGCTGCACCTATTTAGATTTGACAAATGTATCGGCAGCCTGTAGTATATGCAAGAAGTCTTAGACGAATTCGTGACGATATCGGCCTTCGCCACAGGCTCCGAGAAGGCAGAATACAACGGCTAATAATAACACAACGACAATACTTGCTGGCATACCCATTAGGAGTCGGTAATTGATTTGAATTGAATGAGGTTTAATAATAAACCACCAATACCGGGATCCGTTTGATTAGACACTAATACGCACGCACAGGTAATAAATTCATTAGGTGGACTGAAAAGTACTCGGTGTAACACCAGATTCATTCAAAAATCAAATCTACCATCCACATTATTTAGTTCAGTTCATACTAGTTAATTGTGTGAAGTTGGTAAACGTGTGCGATAATTAGTTGTGATATTATCACTTTTTTAACACAGCAATCGGACATATTTTCTGCAAATGCAGCAAACCGAGCAGGGTGCTGATATATATATAGGAAAAAAGACCATCACCTCCCCTGGGACTCTGCCACTCTCGTGTATTGTGCAGATCAGGCTCAAGAGCGAGAGGTCCGCTGTCAAATCATGGCGCTGATTAGAAGTTCATTATACGATTGCTACTCAAGAATTAGATGTAGGTCCCGACACGAAGGTATGGCGCTAACCGTTATTGAACAGAAGTACGAAACACGGTACCGGGGGAGTGGGCTGGGGCGGGCTACTCGTATCAAGCGGGGGATTGTGATTGGTTCTACAGTAGTATGCGCAGCATTTTTTTTTTATTTTTTTATTTTCATTTCATTTTAATTGAACTAAAGACAGCTATTTACTTAATTATACTAGGTACAGGCACCTAATACCGCTGTAAATTGCAATATTTTGACGATAAAGCGCAATATAACTGCGTTAATTACTGACCTCGAACTTTTTATGTGTAACGTAGAATGTTTCCTTTTGATTTTAATTTTTATTTTTCATATTCATTGAGATTACTATTTTAATTTTTTTCATAGTGCCATGCTACACAGGAGGAGGTAGTGCCATGCATGGTGCATGACACTACATCCTTCTATGCAACGGAATTGGGCCGGCACGACCGAGGTACTACTCGCTCACGATACCGCAGTAAAGTGACACTTACGGTGTCGCGTTTCGTGCTGTTTGTGAGTAGTCGATGGCCCATTGGAGGTAGGTGAAGAGGAGGGCAACGCATCGGTATAAATATGCTGATGTTCTTGGGCGTCGGTAGTTGTTGAAAGGCTCCGACTGCTCGTTTGTCCCCTGTCTTATAAAAAAAAGCACGAGACAGTGACATGATGCATTTCAGCAGCATAGAGCCGGCCCGACTGGTGAGACATAAAAGCGATAGCTTTGTCGTCGCATCTTGTGCGGTTAATAAGAAGCCGTTCCCCAATTGGAGATAGAGGAGGGTAACGCTCTTGTATATGTACATGTGGGTCAAAAAATCACGAAATGGCTCATATTGCTAGATTGTTCTGTTCTGCATAGCGTGTACCTATGCACACGCCTATGGAGTGATCGATTGACATGCCTCCCTGTGTCCGTAATCAATCGCGGTCTTTTTTACAACAGACGGGGACAAACGGGTAATTGACACCAGCACGATTAATGGTAGTGCAGATGCGTAGCTCACCTTCATCCCATCCTCGCGAATGGGCCACCTGCCAATTCGGCTCCAACGCAGCACAAACGCTACAACCCTCGTTAATATGTTCTCATATATTTCATTACCGATGTACGGTGCCGTAATATATGCAGTATTACACTTTCTTAATGTAAATCCGACATGAAAAAAACTAATTTTTTTTTTCTGTGATGATATTGAATAAATGATATCGGCCCAAATCAATAACAAATTTATCAAACACAATTCAAAACTAATTGCTACAGTAATATAAAATTAATAAAACACAAAAATATTTGGCATTTTTTGACTGCCAGTACAAATCCTTATTCCTTTAGCTTAATTAAATCTGTTTTAATTCAAATAAATACATTTTTCATCATCAAGATTAGTCTTTCCCAAGCCTGGTTTTCCTAAGCCTATCTCATCTATTTAACCTTTGGCTAGATGGAACTTCACAGCAACTGTTACTAAGATTGATCTAACATCTCCGGCGACGCTACGTCGTGACCCTCCAATAATTACACCGAGACACGAAGGCGGTGATTAATTAGTCACTTCTGTCCACATGATAATTGTAAATTATGTTAAGTTGTATGTAATTACTGCTTGTGTGTTTTAAATCAGTTAAGTTACATCATGAACAGCCGGTGGACGTCCTTCGGCTGTCACTAGTTCTCTCCCTAACAGCCCAACAGGTCGCGGTCACGGGCCACTTACATGCAGCGTCTCCGAAAGTCCACCCAATCGCCAGTCCACCTGGCAGGACGGCGCCCGTCACCTCTGTCGGGTGCGGTATCTCCGGATATACCTACATTCATCCGCTAACCGCCAATTAATGCCAAAACGGCTAATCGACCACTAACATTACAGTAGGAGGCAGTAGGCTACATTGTAGCCAAATTAGGCCGACCGGGAAGGTAAAATGACAGCTTTGCCGTCGCGTCTTGTGCGGCTTGTGAGTAGCCAGTGGCCCATCGGAGCTGAGGGTACAAAGAGGGTAACGTATATGAATGAAAATAATAATCGCACGTAACGCGACAACTGAGTTGTCACTGAGAGGAACCTCCTCATCGTCGTAGCGTACCACAGCATGGCTCTACCTCTTGCTACATAGCGCTTAATAGAGTGAATCATGATTATCCATTAATTAACAAAAATGTCTCATATAACATGGTTACAATATTTCAATTTGTCAATAATTGCGTGTCCACTAAATTTATTTAAAAGTGTCTCGTTCGCTTAATAACTATAATTTAGTTTCGTTGAGTCAAGTACAATTTTACTATACTTTAAGGTACGTTTTAACCGATGAAGCTTCGCACAGACGTGTATGTCGCAACTGTGCCTTTGCTAAATTCATCTAATAAGCTAAATCTAGAAGTAGTAAAATGCTATTAATTTCCCTAGAACATTTTATTTTTAATTATTGGTTACCATGCTGCATTGCATTAGAGTAGGGCCTGCACGAATGGTGAGGTATCTTTCACTCACATAACACGAGCGTACATTGACATCTTCGGTATCGCCTTCCGTGCGACATGAGAGTAGCCGGCGGCCCATTGAGGGGTGTAGATGAGAAAGTGAAGGCAACGCATCAGCATATTAATGATGCAAATGTCCATGGGCGTCGGTAGTAGTGAAAATGCTACAATAACTCGTTTATCCCCTTATACTATAGAAAATGCATTTAGCGTAATCGATTCACAAAATATTATCACGTCAAAAATGTTACATTATTTTCCGTCTTCGATGTATTAAAATAATTTAACTATTGACAGGACCTTGACATGTAACGATAGCCGTGACATCGAACCCCTTCCGATGCGATCATCGGAGAACTCAAGGTGACCACAGAACTAACACTCCACGCGTTAATGGCCAGTGTACATAATTTGTATACTAAAACATTGTAAGTGCCGTGTGACCAGACCCGCGCAATTTAGTACCTATACGCGAGTGTAATATCGTACGTGCAACCTTACGGTCACAGGCCAGAATAAAATGTCAATCTATATTAGATCTATACAATCTATATATATATATAAGGAAGTCGTGTTAGTTACACCACTTATAACTCAAGAACAGCAGAACAGATTTGGCTGAAAATTGGTAGGGAGGTAGCTTAGAGCCAGGAGACGGACATAGGATACTTTTTATCCCGTTCGAAAGCGTTCCCGTGTGACTTGACATGAAACGTCAGTCCATTTGCCCAATGCAAACGCATTGGGCAAATGGACGTTGTTTGCGAGTATTGTGGTGCATTGAAGTTTGCCGGAGAAACGCCTGGATTATGCTGCCTTAATGGTAAAGTGAAATTGCCAGTGTTGACTCCGCCACATGAGCCATTGTATTGAGAAACACAAGAATCACGCCACTTTCTTGCAAATACTCGAAAATACAATAGTTGTTTCCAAATGACGTCATTTGGGGCAGACATTATCGAAGAAGGAGGATTTAATCCGACATTTAAGGTATTTATTTTTGTACTTACATAGAATGTAGTTAAAGAATAACTTACTTTATCTATTGGTATGTATTATATTTACTAATACTGAACTCTACTCTCCCACAGAAAAAGTGTTTATAACCCAGTTAATACTGTCTGGTTTTTATTTTGTAGATGCAAGGACAGATTCACCATCGAATTGGATCATTACTACCTTTCGAAGATAAACAGAATAAATTTTTACAAATATATTTCATGGGCAACATGGAAGAACAACTTGATCGACGCCTAGGGATCAATGCAGGAATGAAGCGAGCAATTATTCAAGACTTGCAGTGTCTGCTTCATGAACATCATGCGTTGGTCAAGTTGTTTAAGAGTGCTTTAGAGCGCATGCCAAATGATGACTATAAAGTTGTCATCAAAGCAGATAAACGACCATCTGGAACACACGAACGCACATTTAATGCTCCAACAGTAGACGAAGTTGCCATCCTGACTGTTGGTGAACAATCGGAAAAACGCGATATTGTACTTACACGTCGCGATACTGGGCAACTGTAACAAATATCTGAAACTCATCGATCACATGACGCATTGCAATACCCACTGATGTTTTGGCAAGGAGAAGATGGATATTATTTTAATATTAAAATGATAAATCCATTTAATGGTAAAGTATCAGTACCTTAATTATGGTTAATGTCTGTATTATTGGTTTTTGAAATGGTTTATTATCAAATTTTTAATTTCACGTGAAGAAACTACAAAGAAAGTTAGCTGAATGAATTATTATGCATATCGTTTGATGATTCGTCAAAATGCTGACAACTATTTGCTGCGGTTTCGACGATTATTTCAGCAGTATTGCGTTGACATGTATGTAAAAATAGAAACGGAACGTTTAACATTTATTAGGTTGAACCAAGCCAAACTGCGTTCTGAGGAGTACATCCATTTACGTGATGCAGTTAGTACTGAAGGAAATGCAGCTAATATTGGTCGATTAACTACTCTGCCGGCGACGTACATTGGTAGCCCACGTCATATGCATGAATATGTACAAAATGCAATGACATATGTTCGTCATTACGGCCGGCCAGATCTCTTTATTACTTTTACCTGTAATCCAAAATGGATAGAAATTACTCAATTGCTGCTTCCCGTACAAACATCAAATGATAGACACGACATCGCAGCACGTATATTCAGTCAAAAAATTCGGTCCCTGATGAACTTTATTGTTAAACAATGCGTCTTTGGAGATACGCGATGCTGGATGTATTCAATCGAATGGCCAAAGCGAGGCCTGCCGCACGCACACATTCTTATTTGGTTAGTGGAAAGAATTCAGCCTGACCAAATAGATGATATCATATGTGCCGAGGTTCCTGATCATGAAGTCGATCCAGACCTACATGATGTTGTTACTACTAATATGATGCATGGACCGTGTGGTGCCATCAATCCCCAATCACCTTGCATGGTCGATGGAAAGTGCTCTAAACGATGTCCACGGAAATTAACGGCGGAGACTGGCACTGGCAACGATGGGTATCCGCTGTATCGGCGTCGATCACCAGACGACAACGGTCGAACTGTCACAAAAAAAGTGAAAAGAATGGATTTCGTTGTCGACAACAGTTGGATTGTTCCATATTCGCCACTTATTTCTAAAACGTTCAAGACACATTGCAACGTTGAATACTGCAATTCAGTTAAGTCCATAAAATATATTTGCAAATATGTCACGAAAGGCAGTGATATGGCGGTTTTTGGATTGCAAACCTCAAATACCGACTAAGAAATTTCACGCTATCAAGTTGGTCGTTATGTGAACTGTAATGAAGCGATTTGGCGTATATTCGCATTTCCAATTCACGAACGTCAACAAGTACATTGACCAGTTTTTTTGCAATCTGCCAAAGCGATCAGTTTGCACGAACTTTGCTTTACTCGGAGATGCCACGTTATTATACTTGGAATGCTTCATCCAAGAATTTTCAAAGACGGAATCAAGGTGATACGGTGCCTGGGTATCCAGATGTGCGTTCTGCTGATGCTCTTGGACGTATGTATACAGTTCCTCCAAAGAATGATGAATGTTTCTATTTGCGGTTGTTGCTGGTAAATGTGCGTGGTCCAATTTCATTTGAGACACTACGAACTGTTAATGGTGTAATATTCCCAACATATCGTGCTGCATGTGAAGAATTGAACTTATTAGAAAACGATACCCATTGGGATACGACAATCGCTGAAGCCACTATCTCTGCATCTCCAAGTCAGATACGCACATTATTCGCTATCATAATTTCGACATGTTTTCCATCAAACCCATGTAACCTGTGGCACAAATACAAAGATAGTATGTCAGAAGATATTTTACATCAAAGTCGTGTCAGTTCCAGAAATCACGATATTGAGATGAATGAGGAGATACATAATCGTGCCTTATTCTTGATCGAAGATATGTGTTACCTCATGTGCGGTAATTTATTAATCAGGTTAGTAATGCCAGCGCCAAATCGTGAAATGAATGACGCATTTAATCGAGAATTGGAACGGGAACGTGAATTTGATCACCAGGAATTCGATTTAGCAGTTCAAAGGAATGTACCCCTGTTGAATTACCAACAAAAGGAAGTTTATGATACTTTAATGAAGGCAATCGCTGATGAAAATGGTGGTTTATATTTCCTAGTTTCCCCTGGTGGAACTGGCAAGACATTCCTTATGTCATTAGTTTTAGCAACTGTTCGGGCGAGATCCAACATAGCGGTTGCAGTTGCTTCTTCTGGAATAGCAGCCACATTGTTAGAAGGATCCCGTACGGCTCATTCAGCATTCAAATTACCGTTAAATCTTCAAACTATTGAAGAACCAACGTGTAATATTGCAAAACACTCAGCAATGGCCGAAGTTTTAGCGGCATCGAAAATCATCATCTGGGACGAATGCACAATGGCGCATAAACGCGCATTAGAAGCACTTAACCGAACATTAAAAGATTTACGCAATGACACGAGATGTTTTGGAGGAGCAATGATTTTACTGTCTGGCGATTTCCGCCAAATACTGCCAGTAATTCAAAGATCTACGGCTGCCGATGAAATAAACACTTGCCTCAAATCGTCAAATCTATGGCGCTATGTGAAGAAACTGCAGCTGACAACAAACATGAGAGTTACACTGCTTAATGATACATTTGCTGAAGATTTCTCGGAGCAATTGCTGACTATCGGTAATGGTCAAGTACCTGTCGATGAATCGAGCGGATTAATATCATTTCCAAATAATTTCTGTAATTTTGTCTCATCAAAAGACGAACTTATCAACAATATATTTCCAAATATTATTTCTAACTACAAAAATAATGAATGGTTGAGTGAGCGAGCAATTTTAGCGGCTGAGAATAAAGATGTAGATGACCTGAACTACATAATTCAAAATAAGATCATTGGAATAATGCATTCATTCAAATCTATTGACTGCATCACAAATGAAGATGAAGCCACCAACTATCCAATTGAATTTTTATACTCTTTGGACGTGCCTGGCTTACCACCGCACAATTTACGCCTAAAGGTTGGCTCCGTAGTAATCATGCTTCGAAACATAAACCAACCAAAACTGTGCAACGGTACGCGTTTGGTGGTTAGTAAATTGATGAACAATGTAATTTACGCTACGATAATGATAGGAAAATTCAAAGGTGAGGCAGTTCTCATTCCGAGGATCCCGATGATCCCAACGATATGCCGTTTGAATTTAAAAGACTTCAATTTACGATACGTCTTGCATTTGCCATGACCATCAACAAATCACAAGGCCAATCCTTAAAAGTTTGTGGTTTAAATCTAGAACATTCATGTTTTTCCCATGGTCAATTATAAGTGGCATGTTCACGGGTCGGAAGACCATCTGCGTTGTTTGTTTTTGCGCCTGATGATAAAACAAAAAATGTTGTGTATCACAGGGTACTTAAGTGGAGAGCAACCTATGTACTAAAATACAGAAATAATAATGAATGATTAATGTAGTTATTTAATTTTTTTTTTGTATTTTTTCCAATAAAAAAAGACACATTTCCCATGGTCAATTATACATGGCATGTTCACGAGTCGGAAGACTATCTGCGTTGTTTGTTTTTGCGCCTGATAATAAAACAAAAAATGTCGTGTATCACAGGGTACTTAAGTGAAGAGCAACCTATGTACTAAAATACATAAATAATAATGAATGATTAATGTAGTTATTTAATTTTTTTTTGTATTTTTCCAATAAAAAAAACACAATCTGCTTATTTATTGCCATTAAGGCGGAACAAAGTTCGCCGCGTCAGCTAGTGACTTTATAGACAAAACGCCCACTTCTATGTAATTCTAATGTTCTAAGGACCGGTTGTGACGGTTGGGTACTACCAAAATAACGTAAGTAGGTAATACTTACTTACATTATTGACCTAGCTCTGAGTATCATCAAAATTCACTTTTTTTGGTTTCACCCATTGACTTACATGATACACGATTTCATACTGAACTGTTGTTTTAAAGAGTCCTTGATTGTACATAAACATTTTTTTTTGCAAAATCAATATTACGCGCGGTTATTCTTACAAAGCAGATTATATTTGAATGAAATGCATAATTTGAACATATTTTAGTAAATATTTTTGGGCAGAATAATCTGACTGCTGCTTTTTTTTTCGGAGGGACCTAATACTGACTGGTGGCGCTTGTCCGGCCTCAACAGTTCGACTGACTAGCGAAGACTTTTGTGTCTTCAGGTTTAGGGAGACGATAGGGGGGACGGACCCTCCTCCTTTCCCGCAGATGGGAAGAGATCCGGAGACCCGGAACGTGTTGATTATGAGCGTACCCTATAGTAGCTATTTTTGGGATCGAAAATTGGCTTATCTGAGGAAGCCGGCCTCCTCACCCCCCCCCCC
>JAFELO010000014.1:438576-463099 GCA_017140195.1 Eumaeus atala | reverse complement strand
CCCCCCCGCAATGAATTTAATTATTTTAATTATTAACAAGTCGAAACACAATGGGCATGTTGTCACAATAAGGATTAATGGAGCTCTCACTTGGGCTGGCGAGGACTTAATTGATATTCGATGATGGCCGAGGGGAGAAATTTTAAATTAACAAGTAGCCGCGTCAGTATTTCGCGTTTCTAGATAATTACAATATGCCTTCCCATGTAGAGACGTGAAACATCAGAAGAACCAAGAAGGAGCATGTTTTATTGATATTTTTGTTTCGGCTTCAGAAGCAGGGTAACGATTTTTGAGAGTATTTATATTAGAGTATTTCATTTGTAGATCTCTCTGGTGTATGCTACAGGCTAACGGACTTAACGGTTTGGATCGTAAATATTATTGTTAAATTGGTATTGACTTCATGATTGACAACAATATTTATATCCATACTAATATTCTAGAGCGGAAACATTTGATTGTTTCTTTGCATATAAATAGGCTCGGAAGCTACTGAACTGAATTGAAAATTTATTTTACCAGCGTACGTTATCTGTGAAAACGACATAGGTTACCGTGAAAACTCCGATGGTGTAAGAAAGGTGTGAAAAAAATACCAAATGAAATCCTTATCTAGGTGCACAAATTATTGACAACCAGATGTGACAGACGTTGTTCTATCATAAATTGACTTGCATGACCTGTAATGCTTACGGAGCAAAAATGTTTGTATGTATGCAAAAAAAGGTTTTTTGCCAAATTTTATGTAACATCCGTGCAAAGCCAGGATGGACAACTTGTATTAAAATATAATTCAAGCATTTAAATGTAACGTTATCTATTATTAAATATGAGAGACAACTTCTTTATAAACAATTCATAAACAATTTAACAATGAAATATGTACAATGAATGTTGATTGTTAACCTATATTGAATGTAAATGTTATAAAAACAATGACACAATCCTTTGTTACAGTTATTATTGCCATTATAAATATTTATTTATTATATGTCTGTTTTATAGATGTAATAAACATTAATATGTTTTTTATAGGATAGGGGGGGGGGGCTAACGAGCAATCGGAGCCTTCTTCACTCTGTACTCTCTAAAACTGACCATAAATTATAATCCAGCGGATTAAGGTGGGACTGGACGAAGGGTAGTCTTCAGCTCCGATCAAGACTGGAACGTTCGTTTTAACCAAGATTGGGCGGATGGAGCATTTGATCCGGTCCCGAGTCTTGCTGAAAGGACCATACTCGATTATTGACCTTAGTGTTATTAAGGGGCTTAACTACCTTCCCAAGAATGCACCTTTGATACACTTGTGCCGAAGTTTTGATACTTTTTTCACAATAATATGGCTCAGTCACTCCTTCATAGCTAGCACCCCACCAAAACATCACTGAAGTCGGATAGTGCCCATTGCGTTCTATCGAGTAACAAAACTCAAAGGAAACTTTCCTTTGAGTTTTGAGCATAAATACTCACTTTGTCTGTTAAATGTAAACAATTTTTTTCTGTGAAATTTTTTTTGCGTGCCGGTTCAGTAGTTGTTTCGATTTTACCACCCCGTTCATCTTTAATTTATAAGTCAATAAATGACCAGTGCGTCTCTCTTATAGGCTACAAACGCACCTCTTCATAATGGTACTAGGCGCTATCTTCACTTCCAGAGATAACTTTTGCATTCCTACAGGATTTCCTCGAGTTCTTTCCCTTACTGCTTTGACTACCTTTTTCGTACGAATACTACGTGGACGTCCAGATCTTCGTCTATCACAAACACAGGCAGTGTCATTGTATCTATTGTAGGTACACAAACGTTTGACTAATACCAAGTGTATGGAGTATTAAAAAAAGCATTTGGCGCTATACCCACTTTATGTAATGCTATCACACCTATTGTGTTCCCTTTATCACCCCCCTGCATTTTAATATCGTAAAATATTGTACAATATATTGGCGCCAAAATGAATAAAATATTCAGGATGGACTTGAATTTAACTAAGACAGAGTTCCTTGAGTCCTTCAGGGTTTTATAATAGGGATTATTTTTACTGTGTAAGTTTATTCTATCACATTTTGTGCCTAAAAAGGAGCCATTTATAAAGTATATAACGGTACATAACACAAATTGGCAATAGTGAATATATTCTATGCACGTTCTATGGCAATTTAACGTTCCATTCCCGTAGCTGTCCCGCTTAATTGTGTTTACGACAAGACATCGCAAGACGAGCCTTTGAGTGCCGAGGCATAGTCCGCATTGTGAGGCTTTTGCAATACGTAACTATTGCGAGTGGTTCAGTAACAGGCTTTGTAATTTTCACTTTTCAATACGACTAAGGTATCTTGACAGTCGGTTTTAGCAATAATGTTATTTCAACTGTATTTGTTTGTGAACTTGCGGGTTACTGAGTGTCAACATAGTGGATCAACACATCTAGAACTTATATAGTTATGACATCTGCCAAAGCAAATTTCATCAACAGATAAACCTAATAATAATAATAGTAATAATATCTGTCGACTTATCACACCACGTTAGCCCAGTCCTGTGCTAGGTACCGTTAGGACTTGTGCTACAGATGATAGACTACGGAAATAATTTTAATATCTTTATATATTTAAGAAATCTTTTATATCTAAGATTTTTATTACAGAAATACGTATAATACATATACCAAATCCATGACCTATGCGGGATACGAACCCGCGACCTCTGGCGTAACACGCGGACTAACCGCCACGTCTGTCCGAAACCTTCACTAATCATCAACTTAATTGTTCCGGATTTGGTTAAATTAGGTATAAGTTTATGCTTAAAGCCCTTTTTGATGTAAATCTAATAATAAATATACAAAAGAAGTGTTCAATTTGAATGATAAAAAATAAATTTTATTAGCCTCTGTGCAGCTAAGTCAGGTAATATATTTAACAATATTACGGCATACTCAAGTGTGGCTGCCGCACTGGCGATAGGCGAAGATACAGTCGTAACATATCGAACTAGTACTGCGAGGTTTATACATATTTTAAAAACACTCACCTTACTTGTTAGTAGGTAATTATCTAGCAACATTGAGTAATTACAGTTACAATTCATTTTTGTATAAGTAAATTATTTCAATTAGAAATTCATTTTTTTTTTTCAAATTTAGTAATTATATTTATAACATGTTCTTGATAACTTTACTGGTTACCAGCAAGTCATTGATATGCTGGAGAAACAGGATGGGAATACAAAACAAAACCTTGTGTGCGTAACAAACTTAAAGGGTCACTAGCAGAGTGACTTTAACGGAAACCGCACTGGTGGCCATTTAGCTGCGAGATAAGTATTCATTTGAATAACGATCCCATAGTCTTGGGGGGGGGGGAGTATACAACAGGGGGAGTAACAAGGCAGTAATCTCTATAAGTCTGTAGATGGGCGGATACCAGCAATTCCTCTTTTCCCTGAATGCGTCAGTGGAAGGATAATGTTTATAAGGTACCATATACACCGTAGCTATCCGGGGTGCTTTTGACTGGTGCCAACTGTGGAAGTACACGCGACAAAAAGTTGAATGCCGTTAGACCCGCTTAATTTAAGGATATCAAGGGGGAAATAAAATAAAAGAAAAGCTAAGGAAAGAAGGAAATAATCTTACTCGAACTAAAATCATATTCGATTAGGAAAAGTCTATAAAAATAAGAAAGACAATTTGCATTGTATATTGCTATTATGATGATAATGATGCCACACAATAACTCAATGATAAACTGAGATAGGTATACTTTGTGGAGATTAATATCATGAGTCAGCATCGCAGGTGTGGGCTAGGCGCTGGTAAGTATTTGGCACAGTGACGCTAAATACCTATCTTAGCATTTAATAATTTTGTATGCTAAGGATTCCTCAGAACACCAGGTACTAGTTTGCTTACTGACGTAATGTATATATTGTTGTCGTATTGCTATAAATATATTAATACGTGATGAAAAAAATGCATGCATCCTTTTTGCAAAGAAATTCGAGAATCGAGGATTCTTCTACATTATATATGGAGAAAGATGAACATGAAGCTAACATTTTAATATAACATGGATTAAATTTGGTATTTTAATTAAATAACACGATACGCATGCACATGATGCATAAACTCATATAATACACGTAAGTGACAATGTAATTTTGTTTTTAAATACTTTTTTTACTTCAATACATTCGAAATGGAATTGTTTTTTTTATGATTAAGATTACAATTTCATCTCTGCACGTTATCTATTTTGATATGCACAAGTCTATTTAAAAAACACTTCTATCTATTATGTCACTATATCCTTCCTAGAAATGAGAATATAATTGACCAAAATGCCCTTACAAAAACGTTTTTATAAACCCAAAAAAATTGGTTAAATTCGAGTCTCACACAAATGCGAGGTACGAAAATGACAATTTAAAGAGTTGCCGAAATTACATTTGTGGACGTATGTAACCTATTTTAAAAGGAACTACAAGTTACATATTTACCAAGGCCCATACTCCAAATATTAAATTCCTAACTGAGATTATTAAACAACCTCTTCATAAGTATATCTCATTGGCCATTTAACCGATTTCAAAAATGATCTTCAACAATCCATTAATGTTGGAGTCTATAATTTTAGCGTAAGACGGACAAGAAGACGTATTCAGCTAGCTTAGCCACTACCAGGATCGCCAGTAATATTAGTATGTAGATACATAATACGAGTAGATAGGCAACCTTCGCTCAACGTATGACTTAATACCTGACTTGAAACAAGACGCTCTTCCTGAATACATAAGTATATATTGCTGGGTCGACGGGAAGTGCTTGTTGAGTTGTTGAGTTGACATTATACATGTTTTTTGCTTCATTATCTCAGTACACTTATACTTGTAGGTTTGTAACTTATTTACAACTTACAGACATAACTGAGGAAATGTACGTACGGAGAAACAACAAACTAATAACATAATACTTATAATCAAAATATTCATTTATGTACTAACTTTCAATCCGCCACTTCGCACAAATGAGTAACATAATCGTAAAAAAATCGATATCAGCGGATGAAATCGATGGGATGGGGGTCGATGAAAGTCAAAAAATTACAAAAAGAAACATCACGTCATAAATGGTCGGGCCCATGGGGAAGGAGGAGGGAGTTGTCGTAGAAGATCTTAGATGCTTAATTTAGGGAGCCCCATTGTTGATACATTCTTCCAACACCCATAGAGATTCTCTTATGCCTATTTACCAAAATGACGTTTTAAAATATTGAATCGTTTTTAGAATACCAACAAAATAGCTAAGCGACGACGTTTCTGCGTTACTCGCCCTACTAATATTTCCTAGCTGTATGAAAATACCTTATTAGGTACAGCTTGACCCATGTACAGTGTACGTGGTATTGATAAGACCACCTGGCACAAAGTCGCACGGCCTCGCCTCATAATCTCTACCCTTCAAACTGAAGCTAAAATACTTATTATTATCTACAGCTAATCTTTAAGCCACTTTTAAATAGAATGATAGCTGTAGAACTACTTTAGAGAATTCAAAGTTTTTCTTTTAGAAACACTTGAATAAGTAAATGTACGTTAACACGAATTTCCATCGAGAAGTTGTCACTTCTTGTTCTCGCTGTCTATAGCGAATGAATGTACACTCTCTAGAGTGTATTGTCATACATTCAATCGACTGTCTCTTTTAGAATGCTTAAGTAAATAACACTACAGTTCTGGTCTGATGACATCCTCACACATTCTGGTTCATAATTCGAACAATTCTTTTTCCAATCTTTGAATGCTGATATGACGCTAAAACACTGACTTCAACCGTAACCCAAAGTACGGTAACCCGTAACCCCCCGCAAGCGACGAGGATGGGAACCTCAGCTGATTGCACTGTCCCTATGTTCTTGGGGTTGTCTTGTAGTGTGGGACAATCCCATTTGTGGAGGTGGCGTCGGTCCCTTATGGGGCTGACGAGCCGGTCGAGGTGCCCTGGTGATTTGTCGTATACCTCACCAAAGGCGGCACTGATGTCACTCGAGGTGGTTTTTGTGGGCATTGGGCACTTTGATGTGCCGCGAGCCCCGCACACCACTGGACTTCACCCAGGGCCAGTGAAGACGAGTAAATGTGTTTCCCCGCGTCAACAAAAAAAAGTGTCCAGTCCAACATCATGGGTATAAGACACGTGGGGCGGTGATCTAGGTGAGATTGTGATTAGATAAGGAGACAGATTTCCCTCCTTACTCACAGATACGAGGGGTCATTGATAACTATTCTCCAATGCCGTTACACCAGTTTTGTAAAATGTTTTCTCTAACCCCTCAAAGTACTCGTCTACGGCGACAACAACTACATCATTTGATCAAAATCTTCGGCTACCTAACCATTTCTCGAGATTCGGGAACAAGTGGCAGTCGCACGAAGCCAGATCTGGGGAATAGAGGGGATGCGGTGACAATTCGAACCGCAATTCATAGAACTTGGCAACTGCAACCCTTGACGAGTGCACAGGTGCGTTGTGGAGAAATAAAACTTTCTTTTTGGCTAAATGAGGCCGTTTCTTTCGGTTGCAGCTAGCTTGCATTGCAATAGTCTCCCTTTATCGTTTTTCCTCTTTGCAAATAATCCACAAAAATAATCCCTCGAGCATCCCAAACTACTGTTGCCATCACTTCGCTGGCCAACAAAACCGTTTTTGCTTTCTTCGGCGCAGGTTCTCCGCTCTCAGTCCACTGCTTAGATTGTTCTTTTGTTCCAGGAGTAGTAATGATGTATCGATGTTCATCTACTATCACATAACGCCACAAAAGTTCTTTAGTATCTTGCTTAAGCAGCACCAAACACTCCGACGAATCGTCCACTCGACGTTGCTTTTGGTTAACAATGAGCAAACGCGGCACCCAACGCGCGTAAAGCTTTTTCATTCGCAAATGTTGGTGTAAAATGTTAAAAACGCGTTCAGAAGAAATTCTTACCACTTTTGCTACCTGCCGCAATTTTAAGCGCCGATCATTCAAAACAATTTTTTGAATCCTTTCGATCATGTCGCAGCTCTGTCTCCCACGTTTACAATCAGTTACCCAGGTGTGAATTGTACTCGATGCAGGAGCAGTTTTAACTAAAACACTGTCTAGCTTGACTTTAATCCGGGGTGCTGTTTTCCCTTTTAAAATGTAAAAATTTTTCATCACACGAATTTCGTTTCTTTCCATTGTTGAGAAAATTTGCGGCAGAGAGAGTCTATCAGACAAATTCTATCAGTTCGAATAAATTCAAATTTGGCGTTCTATTTTCGAAAAACTGACACAATATAATGTAATAAATTTTGTTTGCCTATCTTTTTTAAGTTCGTCGTTTCGGCCAGTTATCAATCAGCCCTCGTAGGTATGATGCATCCCGATGGTTGCGTCGTTGACGAGACATGAATGTGCAAGGAAGTTATTCATTATCAGAAGTTCTAATATTGATGTCTCGTATAGTTTTATTGTAATCAGAAGTTCTGTGAGATTTATGATGTAGAGAGGCTGCAAGAGCCTACAGTGCTTGTGCTAACTAAACAACTACACGGGGTTTGATTGAGGAAGCTCCCTTTGTAAACGTACTCAAAAAGTTGTGACTCTCTAAATCCGTTCTCCGCGTACCACGTAACGTCAACATCAGATAAGTATGTTACGTCGTAGGTTCGGTTTTTATACGTGTACATGCGCGTACCTTCTATTTTTGAATTAATAAGAACAATTTTTGCGCTGGCTTAGTTAGGTTAGTAGTAGCAATTTATGCAAGGGTGGATGTAGAGACTGACGAATTAATAGAGTAATAATATCAATTTGACGACCGGCTGGCTCAGTTGGTGACGTGGCGGTTAGGCCGCATGCTTCGCCAGAGGTCGCGGGTTCGAATCCCTCCTAGGTCTTGGATGTTTATATATGTATTATATGTATTACTGTAATAATAACCTTAAATATATAAACTTTATTGAATTTATAAAAAATATTAAATATGTTGCCGTTGTCTAGTACCTGTAACACAAGTCCTAACGGTACTTAGTGCTGAGTTAGGCTAACGAGGTGTGATAAGTCCACATTTATTATTATTATTATTGTTGTTGTCGTTGTTGTCATTATTATTATTATTATTATTATTATTATTATCATCATCATCATCATCATTATCATCATCATTATATTTAATGCAATTTTATTTGTAATTTAAGAATCGTGATGTAAGGCATTCCGTTGTCACTGCCTGCGCCATTAGGGAGCTGGCATGAAGATGTGTTACAATTTAGAATTCTCTTTCTTTTCACATATAGGTTAATTAAATTTATACATGGAGAGCCCTACTGAATTCTAGGGCAAACGGGCTGGCATTATCATAAATATAGTACCACCATATTTAGAAGTCATTTCCACGTGCACCCAAGTGATTCCAGATGGATAACAGCAGGCAAACCGTAATTTTATATTTTATTACTACCTTTCTCAATGCGCGTGAACAAGCTCTTACTTCACTAACATATTTAAATCCAAGAAGGAAGCCACGATGATTTAGATTTGCACCGTATCTTCTTCCTCGGAGAAAGCAGCACGATGCGATCTATGTAATACACACCAGCTATTATCCTATTAATATAACTTCACGATAGCGTTTTATCTGAAGCCGGAACTCTTATTATGACGCCATTTTCAGATTTTAAATGTACACCGACAACAGGAATTATAGAAAGGCATCACTTGCTGGTAATAAACACATTATATTTTGTGCACAAAATCTATCTGTCTCTGTATCTCTGTATCTGTAGGTATCTTTACAAATTATCTTTACCAAGTTGTATATACAGAGTGTTTTGTAAAGTACTGTACTAAACCACAGAGCGTATTAAGTACTCTATTCTGATTCCAAATATGTAAAATTTGACCTGAATTGTCTTTGAAATTCTTACTATACGGTTACATAGGCAGAGGGGCCGCTACTCGCCCGGACAGCTGATGCACCACAGGTTCTTGGCTTCTGGGCACACGACTTTCTATCACTTTATTGCGTGCACCCATTGTCTGGAAATAATGACACTAAAGTTCGTGAAGATTATGTACGCAATATTTACGTTTTATTGCAGTTTTACTGGTTACCTAGGACCATTTCATTTTTCTTTATGGCATTAGGGGGCAAACGAGCTATCGACTACCGACGCCCGTGGATAATCGTATGATGGCCACGCAGATGCGTCGCTCTCCTATCATAACCCCCCCCCCCACATGTGCGACCGGCTACTCACAAACACACGAAACGCGACAGCGACGCTGTCACTTTACGCCGATATCTAGTGAGCGAGAGGTACGCCACGGTCGTGCCGGCCCAATTCCGTTGCATAGGAGGATGTAGTGTCATGCACATGGCACTACCTCTTCCTACCCACTGTCCGGCAATATATACAATCTATTACAATTCACGTTGTATATAATGTGTACTGTATATTATATAATTGTGATAGATAATAATAATAATAATAATAATAATAATAATAATAATAATAATAATAATAATAATAATAATAATAATAATAATAATAATAATGATGATGATGATGATGATGATGATGATGATGATGATGATGATGATGATGATGATAATAATAATAATAATGTCCTCTTTATAGAAGTCTTTGTAGAGACTATCCATTGCGCAGGACATGTGCACTTTCTATTCCGTGCTTGCCTACTGCGATGCGATGATAGTTCAACGTGAGGAGATATCAGGCACGGGTCCGACGCCTTAACGTGCTCGTGCAGCGTGCTCATCAGGGGGTTCACCCCCTCCCCTTCCCTTGCCACAAAGAAAGAAAATTGAAAAACCTCGAAACACTTTTAGATCCTCTCGGTCACCCTGGTTATGAACATACGTTGTTAATTAATACGAGTGTGTTTGTAATAACAAACCCTCTCATGGAGGGGTGGGGGGGCGTTGTTTCGACACCTAATTTCACAGGAGCACTAGTAGCAATCCCATGCAGCTGTTCTGGGCCTTCTTTTGCCAGCACAGTATAATTGATGTCCTAAGTTTAAGCGAATGTAGTTCATTACGATAAAACGATTTTTACGGATTTTATCCCGGTTTATTTAATTATTTAGCTGGTTCTGAAACGTCTGGCTACTTAAATAATTAAATAAACCACTATCCGCACAATAAATAATGATCTTTCTTCAATATCAACTTGGAGCAACTGCCATGGGCTTTATCTTAATCCTCTCAAAACACAAGTTCTCATTATTGGGAGTCCAAACCTTATTTCACGGATCATTAACTGGGTTAACATCCCTCTGGTACTCATCAATGGTACTGGTATGCCTTTTAGTACAATCGTGAAGAACCTCGTAGTGTACCTATGTACACTACGAGGTTTTTCACGATTGTATACATTTACATTTTTTTTTTTATATTACATAGATGAAAACATGACCTGGACCATCTACCTCAAAGAGATTAGTAGAAAGGTGTTTCCTGTCTGGCATTCTGTAAGACGGCGCCAATATTTGCTTCCCATCCCTACCAAAATTTTAATTGCTGAACCGTTATTCCTTTCAATTATTGATTATACATCTTTTTCACTAATTTGACAACAGCTTAATAAACTTGAGCGCCTCCAGAACCTCGGTATTAGGTTCATATTTGGTGTGCGCAAATATGGCCACATTTCAGAATTTCGCTCAATGCTCAAGTGGCTTCTAACCAGGTTTCGCCGGTATGCTAAACTGCTGTCATCTCTTTTTAGTATTTTACACGATCCCAAAGTGCCGTATTATCTAAAAGAGAAATTTGAATTCCGTATCCCAGTATGCAAGGAACTTCGTTCTACTCAAAACCTACTGCTATATATGCCTGTCCATACTACTAAATTCTATAAAATGTCCTTTACAGGCATGATTATATAGTTATGGAATGTTTTGCCCATAAATATTAACAGACAAAAACTTAATCACATTTAAAAGTTCAGCTAGGAGTCATTATTCAGAACTGTGCTCTCGCAAATTTTCTTTGTCTTTCATTATGTTGCGACAGCTGTCAGTTATTATATATGTATTAATGTATTTACACTAATAAGTATATGCGTAATGTTTATTTAAATATATCTTATAATAAATATTTATGAATGTTCATATATTTTTAAGTATAATGTTAATGCATTTTTTTTGTTTCTTTCATGTAATTCATTATTATTTGTGTTTTATATGTTACCTACTCAAGCCCTTTTTTTTTTGTTTCTTTTCTTGGTTGTCTGGCAGAGATTGCTATCCTATCAAAAAGGCCGCCTCTATGCACATTATGTATCAGATTAAATTAAGATAGTTTTTCTGTATATATCTATCTGTTTGTGTGCACGATAAAATATATTTTCTTTCTCTCTTTCTAATCTATTTTCATAGTAAAATAGTCATTCATATGTCAATTTTAATGTTAATTCTATTTGGCGAAACGTTAGTAGATCGCTTCACCAATAAATTATAAGCTTTACATCTCCGTCCCATCTATTTTCAGATAACCGGCAACTCTAGCATGACTATCGGTTGCACAACGTCGTAATGTTTACTAGCCTTTGATCAAGCAAGTGTTTAGAGTTAGATCGTGCGGTTCCGATTCCCTTTTTGGATATGAATGTTATAGCTATGTTTTAGAGTTCAGCACAAAAATAAAACAGGGAACTCTTGTTAGATCACTTTGTTTTCCGTCTCTCTTATGTTATAAGCGGTTTCTGCAATTCCTCAACTGTACTGGCTTA
Organism: Eumaeus atala; assembly: GCA_017140195.1. Lineage (NCBI taxonomy): Eukaryota > Metazoa > Arthropoda > Insecta > Lepidoptera > Lycaenidae > Eumaeus > Eumaeus atala. The sequence continues at coordinate 451,310 of JAFELO010000014.1, read as the reverse complement.
TACGATCAGTTTTGAGTTAGTAAATACTAATGTTATAATTTAGAAACGCAAAAATTTTCTGAACGGATGGTAAAATTTGACACAAATAAGGTACTTATTTGTGTCAAATTTTACCCATATCCGTTCGATCATAATAACATTTGACACAAATAAACATAGATTACAATAATATTCACAAATAAATGTAGATTACAATAAATAAATATAGACTACAATCTAGAATAACATAAAAATATTTTTAACTCCAAAAATATCAACGGTTCCCTTGGCATATAATATACGCAGGTGAAACGGGGCACAGTTCTTACATAAAGACAGATGGAGGAAGTGGTATTGATCCATCTGACCCCTACGCGATCGTGCCGCGTGTGGAAGACCTTTAATGAACCAACTGTTTGCCAGCCCTTTATCATCTGCGACTGGGATATCAATAAATTTAGACGAGTAACGACAGTGTATTCATGTAAACTAAGCGAAGTTACATAATACTGGGTTGAGAATATTATACAGAGTACAGAAAATTGTGTAGCTCTTATGAACTGAAACCACTTGTCTAGTCAGGTCACGTGTTCAGGCTTCTTGCAATTCTATTAGTTTACCTCATTATGGTAAAGAAGATAGTGTTCTTGCCGAAAGTTTACTGTGGCGGCCTATTCAATATGTAGCAATTATGTCTTGCTACTTAGATATGTTATAAAAATGTATATCTGTCAACTTCGACTGTAAGGCTTAATGTTCTCTGTGTTGAAGGAATATCACTCTTTTTCCTTTTTGGCGATGTTGGGGTCAGATATATTTGTGATGGCTAATGCTGTCTGCCACCACCAAATGATGATTAATTAGTTTTTATTTTCTGCAGGGAACTCACATATTCTTGTCACGATGCACGAACTGTCAAATTATTTAATATAAAATGGTGAGTTGCTGATTTCTTGCCGACACTACGTTTCATATTTTATTAAGTCTTTATTGATGTTAAAATGTCTTAATTCTCTTATGTGTGCATTTTGATAGTAGTAATTACATGATCTGTATGACTATTAATTTGATAGACCGTATCAATAATGTTTTAGTTTAAATAGTATGTAGCACATGTGAAAATTGGTTGTTAAATGCTATTTAATTGTAACTGAGTATATATATTAACTGATTTTGGTTAACTCACGAAGCGAAGAGAATGGGAAACTTATTGGTTGTATGTGTTTCAGAGCTCTACTCCTTTTTTTTCACTTTACTTTTTCTTTAAATTTGGATGTAAAATAAAGATAAGATATCAGTATAATCTTTAACTATAGAAGTTAAGGATTGGAGAAACAATCATATATATAAAAGACCATCCAAGTTGCAGTCTCGGACAACTACCCAGATAAGACTTCACACCCTCACTTTATACTAACCCTAATTAAAAACTGTATTGATGAAATAAATGTATATAAAAGTCTTAATAAACCTTAATAGCCCTTTACCCCCTTTTGATGGTAATTCATTTTATTTTAATTAAAATTGTAACAAATAGAGATAGTATATCTACTATCTCTATTGAAAGTAGCCAACATAACATTTATGTTCTCCTAACTGAAATTTCTCTACTGCGGCAACATTTATTGTGATCTGCGCAGGTATATTACAGTGCACAAATATTGTGATCTGCGCAGGTATATTACAGTGCACAAATATTGTGATCTGCGCAGGTATATTACAGTGCACAAATATTGTGATCTGCGCAGGTATATTATAGTGCACAAATATTGTGATCTGCGCAGGTATATTACAGTGCACAAATATTTGCGCAGACACTAATGCAATTTCTGTTACCTCATCCTCCTCTTCCAATGAGCTAATCACATATGACCAGAGAGTTCAGGTGGGACTGCTTAACGTGCGGCACGGGAGTGTAAAGCCGGCCACTACCCGACTTCGTACTGCTAACATAAATTCAGAAATCCCAGTTATATTATTCACTTCTACCCAGGACTCGAATCTCTCACACTCTAATCTATGGTTGAATGTCCTTCATAATAAACGCTTAATCAATTCAGAAAACAGACACAAACATAGACAATTTGCTAAGCGTTTTCATTTTTGACATCGTAGGGCAGAGCTAGAGGTTTCGACGGCTAACAAAACCACGTGCAGAAGTTAGTATTGCACTCATAGATGGCGTATATTTTTTATCTGTAGCCACACTATTTGAAACAAAAAATCTATGATCATCCTAATCTTTAAATAAATTTACATTTCTAAATACATGTATATTAATATTCTATCGATCTGGTTTTTTAGTAGTATGACTAGATTATTTTATTTTATTTATTATTTTCGGTTGTCTATGACCCGATCGAATGTTATTATAATAATTAATTTTATCACTTGGCTACAAAATATTTGGCACAATCATAAACAACACTGGATGCCTGTATAAAATGTACTTGTGTGTCAGTATTCTCAGAATTTGTTTCTGTTACTTTGGGCCATTGATTCACAACAATACAAGATACACGATTTCATATTTAACTGTCATTTTGAAACGTCCTTGATTGTACTTTTTTAAAAAATCAACCTTGCGCGCATTATTTTAAGTTTATTTACAAAGCAGATTTTATTTGAAAGAAGCACATGTTTTAAACATAACTTTTTGCAAGGTCAACATTACGCGTATGATTTTAGGTTGTTTTTACAAAGTACATAATTTATATTCACATCTTTTATATTTTTTTTTTTTTTCGTACACTTAATTAATGCGACAAGTAATAAATAATTATACATAATTATTTTCTAATCAGACGTACCTACCGATCGATTTGAAATAAACGCACGCACCTTGAAAGGTATCCGCATTCTATTAAATTACATCATAGATTGACGTAAAAATAAATCCAAATCAACTTCTTATTGTGATTATTAAATAAAAAACTAGGTAAAACAAAGACGATGCTTCGGTAAATGTTGTAAAACGCGCATACAATGTTACTGCGGGGTGTATAACATGTTAAGTCGCACCACACAACGTATCATCAACGTCAAGTACGAAGACCATATGTTACGCCTACAACATAAGACGAACGTGAAGATTACACAACGTTTTTTCTGCCTAATTTTTTGATGATGAATCGCAATGAAATTTTCGTAAATGGCACTACCTCTCAAGATGCTGAGATATGTTATATAACATAGAATAGACTAAAAACAGTTTATACAATACTCCAACTATACAGATTAAACAGAGTATATAAAACATTGGGTGAAGGAGGAAGTCAACTCATCGGCATAATTGTGCTGATGTTCATGGGCGTCGGTAGTCGTTGAAAGGCACCGATTGCTCGTCTGTCTTCCTATACTATAAAAAAAAAAGTATAGAAAAAAAAACAATTTAAGTGCCATTTAGCCATGCACAGTGATGCAATGTGAGGAGCACTGAAAAGCAAGTTTCACCAGCGCTGATATCCAAGTGGTAAGACGGAAGGCTGATGCATAATCCAAATAGGTTACAGGTTAATATGAGAATTCGGTGCATGTGTCGTAGCCGAACTGTCTAAATCGCCGTATTTCATTACGGCTATACATTTTCAAAAACAGGGCCGCTCTATCTTGTGCCGGGTCAACGATTAGCCTATTTGAATACGACTGAGTGTAATTCCACTTGAAAGAGTTTGGCGTTATACGTTATTCAATCAAGCTAGTCTTGTTGAATGAAAGTGGATAATTATCCGTTACACTAATTTTAATCGCCTAATTTTAAAACTGCCGCTCGGCTGAACGTCAGCCGCCATATTGAACAGTCCGCCTGATCGTTGGCCCGCCACAAAACAAAGCCGCCCCGTCGTTTTTAAAAATGGCTAGCCATAATGTAAATACGACGAGTACGGTACATAAATAAATATAAGAAGCAACGACAGGTGGCTAATGCTATTTCTAACGAGTGTACATGACTTGCCGGATGATTTCTAAACGGAACACTGAATTCCCCTGTCGATTTGCACTTATACCTTGACTAACTTGTTTGTAACAGGTAAATTCCTGACTAATACATATATAATTACTTAAAGAGCGTTTAATGGATATTAAATTATTATTCTAGCGTCAGTTGCCCTCATCTGTGCCTGTTTTCTCTCCTGTCTGAATGAAAGAATAGAGTTCATTCGTGTATGTATCCTGCTACACTCGTAGCTGCCCTTTTTATAGTATAACATCGCAAAGGAGCAGTAAGGGCCTTTTGTAACTACTGACGCCCATAAATATCTGCATTATTGTTATGCTTCTCCAATGGATCAACGACCTCATTCGTCCGCAACGCTGAAACTACCTCCCAGAGATACCGAAATTTGGCCACAAATACTGTTATTAATATACCTAACGGTTAGCATTTATAATGATAACCAATTGTTTGCCTTGGTTAAAGTCAACCAAAGAATTCTGCCAGGGTTTGAAGTTTAGTTCTTTGGTCCACAGGTCTCCTTAGTGATTGGATACTATCGCAGTGTATAAACGCTTATCCGTGCAGGTCTACGATTATATATATCAATGCATAAAGAGGCTCTCTGAACCTCGAATCATTATTTTATTGTATGGAGGGCAAACGAGCTATCGGAGCCTTTTTACGACTACCGACGCCCATCAACTATGGCAATACGCTGCCCTCCTCTCCTCCTCCCCTCCATGAGCCACTCGCTACTCAGAAACCCTACAAAACGCGACACCGAACATGTAAGTTTACGGCGGTATCATGTGAACGAGAAGTAACTCACCGGTCGTGCCGGCCCAATTCCGCCGCAATGCAGCATGGCACTACCTCTTACTAAAAAATGTGTGGCGATAATTATAAAGCAGTAGCATAGCAAATTGGTGCCTACATCAAGATCAAAATAACTCCTGTTAAATATCAAAACCTTGTGTGTATACTTATTGCATTTTTTCTCAATAGCTACAGAACCAATTTGGTTGAAATTTGGAGCATATAGATTACAATCTAGAATGCTAAAAAATACTACATAACATTTGTGTCCTGAAAAAAATGGTAGCTAATAATTGTTACAATAATATGCAACTTCCTCCAACTTTTTGTAGAATTGCGATATAACATTGAGTCAAAGTTTTTAAATATAAATTAAATTGTATTTCTTTTGCAATCGTTAGTACTATTTCATTAAATAAAATGTTATACGAGATCGACTGATAAGATTGCCAGTTATAGTATAAATTAGTCAAAAATGTTATCCAAACAAAACTGCTAAGTGCGCTGTAAAATAGATTTCAACGCACTATCAAGGTCCTCCTTCATAAATAACGAAATAACATTTAGAGAATTCTCTTTAAGTAACTACGTTAACTTTATATTATATTTATTTAGTAAGTGGTAGCGCCCTGCAGCATTACAGTCGAATTGGGACGGCGCGACCGCGGAAGTTCCTCTCGCTTCCACGATACCGTCGTTAAGCGACATTTTTTTTATTATTTTTTTTTTCGGAGGGACCTAATACTGATTGGCGGCGCTAGTCCAGCCTCTACAGTTCGACTGATTACGAAGACTTTTTGTCTTCTGGTTATACGTAAAGCGACAGCTACGCCGCCGCATTTCGTAGGGTTTGTGTTTTTCCGGTGTGCCCCGTGGAGGGGGAAGGAGGAAAGTGGGTAGCGCACCTGCATGACCTCAATGCGATGCTTATGGGCGGCAGTAGTCATCAAAGAGCTGTGACCACATATTTGCCCTAATACTATAAAAATAGTGAACTACAGTGAAGAATTTATTCGAAAACTATTTGGTAATAAATATTTTAATCAACACGAGAACATTTTGTGTCACACATATCAATGCAGTAAAGCATTGCACTACCTACTGCAATTTCTTTATCTAACGTATTCAATAAAGGCTCTATAAAACGCACGACGGATCGGAAAGAAAGCGAGAGTAGCGACAGCCCTTTCCTGATGCTAGAGGTTGAGGAGCGCTAAGACCTATATTTAAAACGCATAAGACTGGTTTGAGGATAAAATATAGTTGAAATTAAAATAAAAAAATAATGAAAATATATAGACTATGATCAAGAGAAAGTGGATTTTATTTAATTCGGTACCTTTACTTTAAATGTTTGAACACATGCCAGCCCTGCAACATATGTTACAAATAAGAAAATACGTTGTCATTAAATTATCATTACTTTGAAATGTTTGTCTTTCTAACTAAACTGTCTGAAATATAATATACGATGAAAAGTTTAAAGACTTAAGGACGCTAAAAGACGGACTTATATTTAGTCCTATCAGAGCACGGTTTGGCCCCGTGGTTTTCATTCGTGGATAAGTTAAAAATAAATTTCTACTATTAGTTTTAAGTAGGCTGCGCTAACTGATTTAAAAATACCAAGATACCCGTAGTCAGCGTCTCAAAACCGTGCGTATAACAGACATGCACAACGTTAATTAAGCACATTGTAAAAACAACTTAAAATCATGTGCGTAAGTCTTAAGAAAGAGATGTTTAGATTATGTACTTCTGTCAAATTGAATTTTTTTTTTTTAAAAACAACCTCAAATCATGCTCGTTTGTAAAAAAACATATTTAATTCCAATTACGGATGCTTTAGAATGACAGTTCAGTACGAAATCGTGTCTTGTATTTTTGTTAATCAATGACTGTGCTATGAAATTTGAATAAACAGTGTAGGGACCTATTCACGCTATTTGGCGTTTCCCTCTGTCATGACCTTGCCATTAACATTTGTAAGAATCTACCTGCATAAAGAGTTCTAAATTAATAAGAAATATTTATGATTTCACTAGCGATCCGATCCGGCTTCGCCCGTAAATAACACATGCCAAACTAACACCTTAACAAAGTATACCCTAAAACCTTCCTCAGAAATGACTCAATCCATTAATGAAAACTGCATGAAAATCCCTTAAGTAGAAAACCGATTACATCATATCGAAATACATTATCGAAAGAGAATCATTTACTTTATAAATTAAAATCACTTCTCTCTTAGTATCGAAAGTAATCTCTATCTTTGCAAAATTTCATCCCAGTCTGTCCAATACTTTCTGCGTAAAGGTAACAAACGTATACACAACCTTTCGCATTTATAATACGTTTTTTATAGTATAGGGGGACAAACGAGCAATCTTTACGAATACCGACGCCCATAAACATCAGCACAATTACTATGCCCATGCGTTGCCCTCATTTTTAACTCCCCAAAATGGGATTTAGTTAATTAATGGGATAATATTTATATTTATAGCTACAGGAGCTCTCGGATAAACCAGCTATTATGAAAGTCTATTATATCAATATCCATAACGTCTTGTAATTATCTTTTGTTACAATGCTATTTGATAATAATGATTAAGTGCCTATTATTACGTAACACCTAGGTAATGGGACCCATTTTCTTTTTGTCTTCCTCAAAAAGATATGTAGATTTTCGACTGCTTTGATCTCTCGTAGCATTAAATTATCCATAGTTTAAAGATGATATGGCAATAGTGGGATGGGTCTCAGAGTTAACTAATCATAGTTCGGATCTACATACCTAATCTAGAAGACACCCGGAAAAATCTGGTAAATAGGTAGCTTTTTATGCGCAATATGCACGTACGTATTACATTTCTGCTATTAATGTGTTATAGTTTTTTTGATACTACCTTAAATGAACCTATGCTCTATCCGTCTAAACTTCATTTATAAAGAATGTATAAGTTACCGTACTAAAAGGGCATATTTGGGATGAAGTGCACGTTTAATATGAGATTACTGCATATCCCTAGGCAGTAGTGTTGCAGGTAAAATAAGTGAAAAATAAAAGACACTTTAATACTGTATACTTACTTAAACTCGCGAATTATTTAATCTAAGCAAACAACTACACTGGAAACTAATAAACTCGGAAGGTGCTTTTGTTTACGCGGTCGTCATGGCAACGCGTAAAACTTCAATATGGCGCACGGTGCGCGCGCACTGAGTACAGACGCAGACTGGTTGCGCCCGCGCCGGCCAACGACCACCACCCGGTCTTCAGAAAGCGAGAGGAAGAGCCTCAAGCAAGTTTTTATTCGCGAGGACAAACGCGTATACACGGCACATCTTATACAGCTAAACTCCGTGATCCACATGATTGGCGAGTTTTATTCGTAATCAACTCGCATTGTGCTCGCTTCTATAGCGGTAACCTTCCCCTTGAGCTGTCCAGCGCGAGTTATGTAAAGTTACATTATATTACATACATTCATGGTGTAACATTAAAGATGTGATGTAAGGTCGTTTTTGCTGATTGCATTGTAGACTTGTGTCGGTACTAATCTTAATTCTGTAACTATCCGCCAATAATTATTTTTCTAATGTCTTCATAATTTACATAAATAAAACCATAAACAATACATCTTCACATCGGTTCCCTAATTTACTTAAACAAGTAAATAAAATACCTCACATATTCAATTAAATTATGAAGCCATAACATCATACAGTGTATTTTAAAACTAAAATTCTGTGACTTAAAATTTAAAGCCTATGAGTAGTCCAGAGAGAGCTGCAGTTCACATTAACGGAAACTATTGACCGCTTTAAGAAACTGTGGATATCAGACACTGGGACAGCTATTATAATAAGAGGGTCAAGCTGAGATTTCCATTAACATCTGTTCTTATTACGCGAGGAATATTATAAATTTGACTCGGCTGTCGTATCGAGTACAAACTCGATTATTCCTCCCACATTTTAATTCGTTAGCTCGTTATCCACAGCATCTGCTGTTAACCATTTGTTGACCAACATAGGCCTTAAGCTTGAAAGCTAACATCTAATTCTGCATCAGTATCTTGAAGATCGAAGGTCATCATTTTTAACACACCTGTATAGAAAATTCACCTGGTGTTTGTAAGCTATCTATTAGCGCCCTGTACTTGGATAGATCGAGGAGGGAATGTACGCAAAACCGAAAAATAAATGAAACTTGCTACCAAGTCTAAAACCCTTATTAGGTAATCGTTGAAATTAAAAAATAAAATATTTGTAACAATATTTATTAAGACTACACATAAAGCTACAAATAGATTTGAGTAAGCATGAGCAAACACTATGTTTCACAAAAAAGCAAAAAATAAGACATCTTGCCATGATTTCATATAAAAAAGTACCTGTTGTATTTTACAATGAAGAGAGTATGTCATACCATTATATAAAGAAAAACTAAATGTTAACCCTAAACAAAATGAATTATATAAAATGGGTATGTTAATTTATTGACAACTAAAATTTAATTAAAACAAATGATATGATGTATTCTTGTAGCGTTCAAAATTTAAATTCGATCCGCTGTGAACCGCCAAATTGTATCCATTATCTGTATCCATAGACAATATTACTTGATAAATACATTACAGATAATGTACATCCTTAGCAGCTTTAAAAGAAATCTAGACTAAAACATCACATTGTGAGCAGCCTTATTGTTAGTAGCTTAAAACGAAAAAAAAATTATAATGGAATTACACGTGTTAGTGTTTACTAAGAAGTCCGTAGCAAGTACAATTAATGTGGAACATATTAATATACTAATATATACAATTTGAATAACTAATACACGTTAAAAATATACAGTATAGAAACCAAACTATTTGAAATAGTTGAGTACAAGTAGCACCCAGAATTTACATGACGTAATTTATATCGTATTAACTACTTGGTCGAAACACTTTGCCACAAACTGTTCTTTATCGTCCAACCGTTTGACGTCGGGGGAATGACGTGTCAACATGGCGTCTTGTAAAGCGTTCAGAGCCTCTGATGTGAATCGTTTGCCTTTAAGTTGGGTGATCACTGAAGCCTCTCCGTGGAAGCCGGACTCCATGAGGCCGGGGGGTATGTTGAGTGTGACGTCACTGATGAGACCCTTCTCCACCGTCACGCATATGTTTAGTTCTTGAGTGGCAGAGTATATTTTGGAAGGCTCTAGAAGTTCCGAGGGGACAGGGAACTTGCGGTTGACGGTGAAAAGTGGCGTGCGACCAAACGACCATTCCCATGTTTGCAACTCGTTCCTTATTTCAGCCAGACCTGTTGCAATAGGAACATACGATTAAATATTGTCTGTTATACTTATATGTCAAACATATATTTTTTGTAAGTATGATGAAACTGACTCAGCGAAATAGATAACGCACACACAATTTACGCATCGTGAATTTGCCAACTCAAATCAGTAAAAGTAACGATTACATTCTATACGACAGCAATCTAATTGCTACAAATAGCAATGGTTTAACGGATTTCTCGATAAGTTACCTTGTTTTATATTACATGTATTTTGATGAATCAATCTTCGAACTCTTAAACAAGCAAACTACATAAATCAAATAATTAACATTATTAGTTAATATTAATTCACGTTCTAAAGTAAATAGCTTAATTAACTTATCAAATGTCCATAATTTTTGAAATTATTTTATTTTAATATAAATTACACATAATAGCTAATGAATTATGCATTATGCGCTTGCAATGCGTTCAAGTTTTCTTTTGTGGTTTTGACGTAGTCATGGAGGCAGTTGTATTTCTGTTTTGCAGCCGAATCAAGTCTGTATATTCGGGCTAGTACCTACATCTCCTTAGTGTGCAGTAACTATGTAAATACATCTCGCTAATGTGCAGTAGCGATGTAAAATGTTGTCTGTAACGTTAGGGACGTAACAGAACCTACATCTCGCTAATGTGCAGTAGCGATGTAAAATGTTTTCTGTAACGTTAGGGACGTAACAGAACCTACATCTCGCTAATGTACAGTAGCGATGTAAAATGTTGTCTGTAACGTTAGGGACGTAACAGAACCTACATCTCGATAATGTGCAGTAGCGATGTAAAATGTTTTCTGTAACGTTAAGGACGTAACAGAACCTACATCTCGCTAAGGTGCAGTAGCGATGTAAAATGTTTTCTGTAACGTTCGGGACGTAACAGAATTATGTGTATATATAATCAAATGGGGAACTGATGTCAAATCAAAGTTGGTGAATAGAGAAGGAAGATGAGTACCAACAGTACTATCTTTGTCTATGCGCATTAGCACTGCGGAGAAAGGAATGCAAAAAGAGAGATAATGAATGGACTGCATGTGCTGACATAGACGAGTGCGTTTTAGATGGGACCCTTCTGTATCTACATTATCTCTATGACAATGGCCCTTACCGTAATTTTTTATCCCTACACTAGAAAAACTACCCTACACTCGCAAAAGAACTATACACACCTGGGAACCAATCGTCTGTAGGATTCACAAGCTGGAAACCCCGTTGTTTTGACATCTGAGTCTCCCCACCGTCTTCCAACGACAGGGCCGCTGTCCGCAGGTACTCATAGCCGAGAACGTTCTGCAGACTCTCCACGGTGACCTTGGTGTCTAGGTCAGCCAGGTTGACCACGGGCGATGGTGTAGACGCCGTCGCATTCGTCTGTATGCCATGCTAAATAGAATTAGGCGTTCTTAACCATGTGCGTGGAAGGAGGGGTCGGGTTGTTAGTTGAAAACAGTGTTAGTCATACAATCAGCATTTTAAATGAGTGATTTATAATGATAGTTATACTGTGACATGCATAAAAGCAGCAATGTAATGAATAATTTATTATTATCAATTTATTGTATTGATTCTAGATGGACAAGGTTGTTCAATACTGTTTATAAGATCTACTTGTTTGTGACTTTAAAAAGCCAATGTTATTGTACTGAGAAAGAATTGTCTTAAAATATGTTATGTGTAATTATTAAAAATTAAGACAAACATTTTGATTCGTATTAACAAAGTTAACAATCATAATCATTATGATAGTTATTAAAAATAGTTATATCTGCTGAAAAATAATTAATTATAGTTATGTAGAACATCTGATCAAATAGAATAGCATACAACGCGAGAAAAAGAACAGACAGGATTTGGTGAAACCTACTCAACTATGAATCACATTCATACTTTGGATTAATACAGGCAGAGTAAAATTACAAAAGATTGGTCCTAGCTACACTATAAAAAAGTGGCGTCAGACAGGGGGACCCCCTTCCGCCTACATTATTTTCTACCGTTTTGGAGTCTATAATCACAAAACTGGATTGGCAAACATGTGGAGTAATAATAGGCAGCAACAGTCTCAGCCACCTGTGCTACGCAGGTGATTTAGTTCTCCCAGAGTCCGGCACACAATTACGCCATATGATACACTCATTGAACAAAGCCATTAAAGAAGTTGGATTGTAAATGAATTTAACAAAAACAATGCTAATGGCTAACAGTACAGAAGTGAGTATTTTCATTGACAACCAAACACTTCATTGTACATATAAGTATATAAATTTGGGAAAATAACTAGGCTTCCACAAAAAGATAACCGAGTAAGAAATAAAAAGACTCATCCAAAATACCTGGAATAAATACTGGAGCACAAAAGTAATATCTCAACAATATTAGAAACAAAAGCTATGTCGTCTTGCATTCTGCCATGGCTTACACACGGCTGCCAGGCATGGGAAGTACACTAAAAAGAGTAAACAAAATCGTTACCTGCCAACGCGATCTATAACGTAGTGTGCTCAATGTTAATAAGCGCCAAAACGTCCGACACGCAAAAAATAAGAGAAAAGAATTAACGAGGGCAAACGAATAATCGGAGCCTTTTATAGACTACCGACGCCCAGTAGACATTCGCATGATTGTTACGCAGATGCGTTGACCTCCTATCATTCCCCCCCCCC
>JAFELO010000014.1:406744-438563 GCA_017140195.1 Eumaeus atala | reverse complement strand
CCCCCCCCCCCCCCATTTACCATCTCAAATACATATGTAAGCCACACACAAGATACATCCTAAACCAACAGGTGTACATATCCCTTATCCACGCGCGAAAATTGAAATGAAAGTGGGCAGAACAAGTCCTACGACTGCAAGACGATCGGTGGACTAAGCGAGAAACAACGTGGACTGGTCCAAGAGATAAGAGAGACATAGGACGACCGTACGTGAGATGGCAGAATGATATAGTCCAGGTAGCCGAACAAAACCGGACTCAGGTTGCACAAGACACGGTCTCTTCTGGAGGAGGCCTTCACCCGAGGGGTTCTTGCCCGTAACGTAAATTTACTTACTGCATAATCCAAATATACTTATGAGCAGAATATTTAATCTTAATTGTTAAAAATAATATTTATATTTAATATAGTGATTGGTTATGGCAATGGGCTGGTCACACACTCAGAGGAACAAATGGCAGATGGGCCAGTAAGGTTCTCGAGTGGAGGCCGCGCTTAGGGAAACGAAGTGTTAGTCGACCGTTCACCAGGTGGGAAGACGATCTCCGTGCAGTAGCCGGTCCGGGATGGATGCGAGTAGCAGGAGATCGGTCCGTCTTGGCGTTCACTGTGAGAGGCCTATGTCCAGCACTGGACCCATAAGTGCTGACAATAATGATGATGATGATAGTGACGTAGAGGTAAAAAATATTTAGTGTAGTTAGCATAGGTAGAAGAAACAGAAGGATCTTTATTTTTACTTTATTTATGTAGAACATACTAAAGTAATATGATTAGTCTCACATTAGTCATAAATGGAAAGTCCACTATAACAAAAAAAAACTTCCATGAAACTCGAAAAACAACCTACACAGTGAATCCATAAATTATCCCATCTACACAGCCATTCCATATTTAAACATATAAATTACATATTTCTATAGTAAATTGAATGATTCATTAAAAACAATTATTTCTCATATATTGGTGCTGGATCCAGGACAGGGTTTGTGGGTCATAATTTTCTCTCCCCCCTCCAATCCTAGAACCACCATGGCCAAGAGTAGGAACAGCTATATTTGTGAGGGTGGTAATGGAAATGAGTAATAGTTAAAAGCCAATAAAACATAGACAGGATTGTTATTTCAGGAAGAATTTGATAAAAGAATATGAAATACTTACATCTCGTTTAGCTAACGCCTTGCTGAGATCTGATTTATTGGCATTCACTAGAAGTGTGCAGTGGTGATATGCTGTTAGTCTTCCAAGCTTCGCTGCAGTACCAGAGATCTGTTATAGTTGTAACTAAGGAAATGTTATTGCTAAAATAGATACAAAAAGCAAAGTAATTTCCCACATAATGGACCTCTTTATTAATATAATTAAGATAGAATATGCAGGAATATGACTACTATCAACTGTTGTCCAGGAGCAAAATTGTAATGAAAATGATAATTGATACTACATACCATATTAATCCATGATAATCTAATAAATAATTTAAGGACTTATCCTATGCTTGATATGACTTGAACAAATGAAAAATATTTACCAATTGTTTCCTATTTCATTTTTTTTATAAAATATTAATTGATATGTTACATTGATAAACATTCAAAAACTTGCACAAGGATCGAATCCATCACATCTAACAAAACATCGAATGTACACCTGCATCAATTGGTAATCAAATTGACAAGTAACTGCAGACAACCTAGTAAGTGGACTTTACACAAAGACATTCCAATATTTTCTTTTTTGCTGAGTTTCCATTGGAAGGGAAATGTTATGATTCTTATAGTTGATGTCATAAACAGAAGTTAAAGTATTTCATATACGTGTCTGCCACATGCAGAGTCCACCCATGACTGTGGTTCCTGTAAAGCTTCTGAAACGTCGGGCTAGCTAAATAATTAAATAAACCGCGATAGAATCCGTAAAAGTAGTTTTATTGTAATGAGTAAAATTTGTGTAAATTTAAGACATCAACACATAATTGTATATAAAATAAAAGTATTTTATAATTATTACAGTTGATGTCATATACATAAATCAAATAATTTTTCTATATTAATTAATATAAATTATTATATTTGATGTCATATACAGACACAAAAGTATTTTACATACATCAATGTAAAATAATTTCACTTCAGTATGTAACAAACTATAACAATTCATATACTTTTATATATTTATTGCACAAGTCAGAATACTAATATACTTACAATACATGTACCAGAAACATGTACTAAATCCATTTGTTATGTACAGACAACATTACAGTTTTATATGTAAAAAGGATACTTTGTATTTATTTCTGACAAGAAGATCATCTCTGATGTTTATTTCTGATTTGATTCCAAAACCTCTGTAGAGAGCTCGTTTAATGAGTTCCAAATTACCTTTTCTGTTATACCTTTCTTTTGGTGTAAAGAATGATATGTTGAGATTGCCACGATCATGATACACAGTACCACCGCCACTATTGCGACGAGCCAACGCTATCTCCCTCTCTGTTAAGTAAGGCACATTAGCTTCCAGCCATGGATTTTGGTGTCTTCCAATAACAACACAGGGCTCATTGCGCCATACCATCATTACATGGTGTTTACTAAAATCCATATTACGGTACATCCAGTCTTCTAATGCTAAGTTAGTGTAGATGTCAGTTGACTGTGACAAAAACACTGACTTGGTGATCTCCCCTTCTTTAGGTAACTTATTTTCTTCCTTCTTTGCACTCAGGCTTTGTACAGTCGATAAGCTTCTAGAGCTAGCTCTTCTCGTCAGTCCCACCAGGACAAACATATTACCCATGACAACCTTTCTCATTATGGATGCCATTTTTGATAGTTATTACAGATACTTTTTTGTATGAAGTTTCAAAAGGCAATACCTAAAGTCCTTAAATGTACTAAACTATAATAGTTCTTACACACTAACACTTGACTGTACAACAGGCGTCAGTATCAGCTGAAGAAAGGGAGATCAGATATTCGTGAAGAGCGATTGTTTGATGCAGCCACTTCCAGGTCTGGTGCAGTGCGTTAATTCGATAACGAATTCCCACACAGTCACGGCAGTCACTTGGCATTCCTCTTCTTGGGAACAGGATAACAGAAAAAATTACAAATCAATTAACTTTATAAAACTTTAGCTCAAAGAACGGATGAAATTATAATTTAATTATTGTATGTAACACCAAAGAAAAGAACTTTCCAGGATGGACAGTTTAACGCGAGCGCAAAACGAAGTGTAAATTAATTACCTTCCATCGTCCCGTTTTATTCATGCTGATAGTGATAAGCGGGCCAAGGAACTAAGAGGTCGAGCGAGGGCAAACGAAGTTCACTGGAGACATCAAACAAATAACACGATAACAAGCACGAAACAGACACGAGTAGCGAAGATTCAAGAGTGTGTATGTTGTATACTTTTAAATAATCTTATATTCACAACAATAAATATAATTATATATATGAAGACTTAATAGGCTAAGGAAAATGTGTATTTAAATAATTAATAAGTACACTTATGTTTATAGTACACTTATTCACCTACCATTGCTGCAACGTTTTCAGGAATTAGTTACTACCAAGACAAAAATAAATTTTGTAAATTATATTAATTTTAATTTTTTTTTTATATTTAAATAATTGTTAATTCCTGCAAAATAAAAAGAGATATGACTAAAATAAAAATTGTCGCAAAACTGTTGCCTGATACGTCATTTCACCTCTTCTTACTTCATAGTTCATACCTACTGCCCATTTGCCAAATAACATATTTTAAAAAAAACATATTTTTTTATTAATCAATTTATAATTTGAGAAACAAAACACTGATTTTCGACTAATAATTAATGAATGAATTAAGTAATTAAACTATAATTTAAATAATATTAAAATAATAATCACTGGATATTTAAAATAAACTCCCCTCGCTGCGTCTGTCTTTTTTGGACTAAACTCAAAATATACTAAACAGATCTGTCATGTGGCTTCACCTATATATAACCTCTTACTATTGTGTTCACATGAATGTTTGTTATATGATGTTAATTGGTAAGAAATTCGGTAGATAAATAAGCTATCCGTGAGTTTTTATGGATAACAATGTATATTTCTCTAAATCAGTCTATACATTCTACATCGGAAAGTCCACAGTGGAGTACATATTTTATGGATATTATTATGTTTTTAAAGCTTAAGCTCTAAAAATGGCTACAAATAAAGCAGTACGTATGTAATTATCACCGACCACTACCCCGTACATATTATTTTAATAGAACTCTCTAAATGACGTGTCATACCAAATCAATATAAAACTGTTGTGGCCTACAACGGTTTGCGTAATACTCTGAGAAAAGAAGATTGGAAGTCAATATTAGGGCTTAGAGCAAAATGACGCCAACATAATAGATTCGTTAAGTTTGTCCGGTGTCTTACCATCCATCTGGAAAACAGCTGTTATCACACCAATATACAGATCAGGAACTACTAATGACCCCAAAAATTCTCGTGCAATATATAACAGATTAGTGAACTATCTTGAATCTTACAAACTTTGTCAAATAGGCAATTTGGTATTTGCAGACAAACTTGTACTGATGATGCAGTTAAATTGCTTACAGGTGTAATGTCTTCTAACGTTGACAATGGACCCAGTAGTCTTTATTGACCTCGCAAGAGCTTTTACAAAGGATTGAAAATATAGAAATTTACGGTACACCTTTGAACTGGTTTAGAATCTCTCAGACCGAAATCAAATCGTTCAAATGGTTGGGTTTTTCAATAATAAAGTGTCAACAAACTTTGGAGTACCCCAAAGTAATATATTAGGCAACACTTCTTCTTATATACATGAACGATATACACAACGTATAGATTCCATCAACAGAACTTTTTCTTTTCACCGAGGACACCGGCATCGTATTTCATGACCGAGATTGAGGAAGGTCTCAAGACGCGCCGACGAGGGACTATTAACTATAATAAACTGGCTGGAAGAGAACCTACTCACTCTAAACTCTAGCAAGGCTAACTACATATGTTTTTTACAAAACTGCGGCTTCTCAACCTAAAAATCCCACCCATATAGAATTTCACTCTCGTGTACATACCCACCACCATGTAACTGTATAGCAATTCGACGCACTGATAGTGTAAAATATCTCGGGCTAACATTAGATGAACGCCTGACATTTCATCCTCACATTAATCACGTACTGCTGCTAGGGTGAGAAAACTGACTGGCATTATGTAACTACTAAGAAAATCCGCTAACTGGATCCTTCCATTTTCTTCGGATCTCATGTCAGTTTACTTCGTATTATGTAAATCAATCACCAGCATTAGAATATAGAGCGCTGTGGTCAAGACTACTCTCATCAAGCTAGAAGAGGCGCAATGAGCTCTACTTAAGATGATGTTGTATAAGCCCATATGATATTACATCATCGCGTTTTCCACCATCGAGCATCGAGGTTTTGCGAGTCATTCAACTATTCATTCTATGAGTTATTCAGTACTACGAGTATTATGTATATTCGTAGTATTAAGCAAAAACGGACATTTTCCAATACCATCTGTTAAAACCTCATTTGCAAAGAGTTACAACAGATAGTTACTCAACAAAATATAATAATGTCTCCTCTAAATATTCCCTGGACCATGTACTTAGGATAAACGAAACTCACCAAATTTTTGCAAGGCCTATGCTATTGAGATATGGTGGGTCTAATGTCTAAGTAGGGAACCATAGTGTTTGATTTTTTATTTCTTTCCGCTAAATATTAAGTTTTAATTTTATGGTTCTAGTTTTGCGACTGTTTTTTTATAATTAAGATTTATTTAATTTTAAAGTATTTTCAAGAAAATGTATTTTTGAAAATTGTAACATAATATTTAAATTTGTTATATTTAAGTTCGTAAAAAATTCTATCGTACCTTGTTTTACATGTAGATATTTAACAATCTTATAAATAAGCGAACTTTATTTCCTTAACCACGAATTGAAACTGCATGATAGTAGCCCAAGGTACAGACGCAGCATAGTTTGGGTTCCACGGGCAAATTCTGTTTCTTATGTACCTATGGTATATATATATTTTTTATGATAAGCTAATAAAAAGAAAATAATATATATCATCAGAGCCTTTTATAACTACTGACGCCCCTTATCATCAGTATAGTAGTTATACAAATGCGTTGTCCTCCTTTCCTCCTGGCCATTCACAAACCACACGAAGCGCGACATCAAAGCTATTATATGACGTCGGTATTATGTGAGGAAGAGCTAGGCACCTCCCGATCTCTTATCATCATCATCATCAGACGAATGACGACCACTGCTGGACATAGGCCTCCCCCATGGAGCGCCATAGGACAAGGTGACGAGCCACTTGCGTCCAGCTGCTCTCCGCCAGCTTAACCAAGTCGTCAACCATTTCTTATACAAGGGATACAAAGTGGAGCTTCCCCGGTTCAATTGGCTTCGCACAAGGTGTCTAGGTTCACCTCAGGCTACAGAGCTTCACCGCCACGACAAGCCTTGTCCTATGGTGAAGAGATCAGTGCACCTATATGGGCGATAATGAATGCTCGCAAGACACATTATCGGGGGATCCGTGTTGTTAATTTTCTGGGATTTCATAGTAAAAGAGGAGGGACATGTACGAAGAAGTTGCATATACAGTAGTTACGTGGCTCTTTTCTCCTGTACCTTGTATTGGAAATTATTTAGCAATTGAAAAATACCTTTTCGACATCATAATTAGCGCCCGCCAGAAAACGCCCATTCCTGGACATAGATATCTCCCAAAGAGCTGCGCAAGTCACAAGCTGCCTGCATCCATCTGCGGCTCCCCACCATCTTGACCTTCGAATTCTACTATTGATTTTTGTAGGGTGGCCTCTCGTGAGCCGATACAACGTGAAGTTATCGACTGCAATCATCAGCCAGCAAATGTGTTAATCAACAACGACCATACTACAAGACAGACGGTAAGTAAACTGTAGCAGCGACAGTTGGAATGTCTTCGATACTCACCATAATTTCCAGACCTTGCACCAATAGATTACCAGTTTTTCAGCATTTGCACAATTTCTTACTCGAAAAAATACAACTCTGACGATGCAGTTCAAACCAACTTTGAAGGTTTGTTGACTACCGCTACCACACTTTTTTGCAAAGCAATCTATGAACTAGATATCTATGGAATGGTGAAAGTGTATACCTAACAATAATCCTACATAAATTGATATATCAACTTTCCTTCCTTCTATCTTAATATCTTTATGTTCAAGTGTAAACATTTTAGTTTATTCGGGTCACCGAAATATCGGAACAACTTAAGTTCTGGCAACTATTGATGGCTACATAATCGTCGGTTAGAGAAAAGGCTCTTCATTTCTCGCTCTTGACTAGTATTGTATGGAACGCTGGTGATGACTGAAGTACCCATATGATATTTTTGTAATCTGGTATTATTCCACTTTATTTAACAATAATTAATGTACACTGTAAACATACATTATAGACTTAACATTATAAAAAATGGTAAAAAGGCACTACTTATTCCACATTGAGCATTTCTTCCAGCAGCCCTGCTACAGGAGAATTATTATGACAAACACAATGTTGGTGTGCACACTACGTTAATATTAAAAAAAAAGTTTATATAGATAATAAATATGCAATATACAATCATACACTACAAACACTTACATACGTACATACATATATTTATACGTAATATACATACATACATACTTTATATATAAAATAAAATAAAAACACTCACTTTATGTTTTATTAACACTTTTGAATATTTCTTTGAATAAATGATTATAACGGTTATTATTGTTTAATTGCTTTCCACACATTCTACTCAAAATATACGTTAAGACGAACTTTAATTATAATAATACGTTAAGACATATCTTATCAAACATTTTAAACAATAACTCCGATACGACTAAGAGTAATTAAAAATATTTAAAAAAATATATCCAGTCCATTCCACGTTTTGTTCTCATGGTAAACTATTGGTAAATTACTATATACTATATGGTAAATTATTATCAAAATTTGTGTAAAAATGACAATGCTTCTTGCATACTGCTTTGAAAAATCTGCTCTAAATCATATGGGCTCTCCCACTTGACTATACAAAAAATATTTTATATTCGTCTACAACACATTTAAAAGAACGTGTGTACAATCAAGGTCGATTTTGAATGACAGCTCAGTGTGAAATCGGCATTCTTGTATATTTATAAATCAATGCATTAAGTGTATGCTGTAGTGTGGGTGACGTTTTATATATTTAACATAATCAAATCTAATGCGTATTATATGAAAATATTAGCATTCTGCACTTCTTCTACACATAAACAATAAATGTGGCCAAATATAACTCTCTTCCGTCCGCACAATTTTCATAAAAGGGGATACAAATATTCGGCCTTGGCCTTTCTTAGTAGTCCTTTACTCTTCAGTAGTTCTTTATTTAATAGCGTTAGTATGAAGAAAGTAGTGAATTTTCGTTTCACTTAAACGAATAACCGAACGGAGACCAGTTGGGAAAGAAATTAAAGTAATACGTAATATCCTTAGATTATTTTACGATGATGGTGGTTTTTTCGTTATTTATGCGCTCTTGACTTGGGGTATAGGCTGATGAATGCGCACGAGAGTGCTACGAAAAGTGTAATCATGTGACACAAACGGAAGTTGAAAGATAAATTATTGAAGTTAGAATTAAAAAAGCGAGAGTCGCTTCTCGTATACTACTGTAGGAGCAAGAAAGGGAGAGAGGTGCAAGAGCTTTCTCTCTATCTTCCATTGCCATTTCATATATGTAAATTAAGAATTTTATTTCAGTCGTCTGATCAAAAGCACTCTTGTTTTTTATAACGTCATACATGCAAGAAATTAATTCGCTTGATGTTAAGGTGACACATAGTCTCTCCCTCTCTCTCTCTCTCTCTCTCTCTCTCTCTCTCAACGTCTCGCCCATTTTTAAGCTCACATGCTCGTATGGTAAAAGAACTTGGTCATTAACTATTTGAATCGTACATGAAAATGCGGTCTAAACAGAAAAACCAAAATTTTAAGACTAAAGGCTGATAATAATATGTAACCAACGCCTACACTAAAATTTCAAATTTAGTCGATATTCCATACTGTCAATGTCAGCTGTCGTATGCCCATCATCAATTGTCTGCTGTCAGATATCTTTCAATTTTCAAGAAAATAGAAATTCACATCGCTATTAAAAAAATAGCAATTGCTATAAAACAACCTATCACTATCTGAGGGCTACAGAATTATCATCTTAAAATGGCTTTGAGAACGACCACCGTGCTATGTAGTACGTATTACTAAAAATCTAATCGTTTTTTGACTAATAATACACAAGTCTTATGTAACTGATATATTTTTCCAGGTAGTCTCAGAAAGTGGGCATATAATGCAGCAGGATTCAATAAATATGGTATTGTATATTTTTTATTCATATAATTTTATTTAAGATAGGAAAATGTAAATTAGGGTATTAAATAAGTGCAGGTTATATATTTTGCTAATCCAACTTTGGCATCTCACCTAAACGATTTTACAATATGATCCTTCATATTAATAGCTTCTGAGGAAAAAAAAATCAAATCTTCGTTAGTACACTAACTGTAGCAATTTGAACAAATAGTAATATTTTTTTTTAACGAGCGATTTGGTTCCTAATATTTATATTTTTTGCTTGTCCCTAAGCAGTGTGTTTCTTAAACACATAAATATTAAATGTTGACATAAATCCATATTGATTTCAGGTCTAATGCGTGATGATTGCCTGTATGAAACTGAAGATGTTCAGGAAGCTCTACGTCGTTTACCAACACATGTAGTTGATGAACGTAACTACAGAATGATTCGCGCTATCCAACTATCTTTGCAAAAAATTGTTTTGCCCAAAGAGGAATGGACCAAATACGAGGATGACAAGCTGTATTTGAGTCCAATTGTTGAACAAGTCAAGAAGGAGAGATTGGAACGTGAACAATGGGAGAAGGAATATTAAATTTAAAGTAGTTCAATTTATTATTTAAATACATATAGTAATCTATACAAAAGTATTTACTTAATATTGTTCAATAATCTAATAGGTCAACTTTTCATAAACTTCATAGTATTAATGGTGCAAAGAGATTGCTGCCCTGCCATGATCATTAGACATATGATTTTCCTGTTAAACATATTGATAGTAACATGATATCAATGTATAAGATTGTGGGTGTTTCATTGTCTCATGTTTTGCAATAAATATAGATGTGTTTATTGCAAAACAGTAGTAGTACATACAGTAGTCAAACAAATTAAAATAAAGTAATTTATATCACACTACAGACAAGCTTCTTGATGTAGAAATGAGCTGGTTATACTCAAAACTCAAGAGATACATAGCTTTGTTGTTAACCTTTCTTTAATCTGATCAAGTGAAAAAAAACGTAGAAAATGTATTGCAAAACTTATGTAATGGACTATGGGTGTTGGTGATCAACAGGTGAAATGAAATGAAACATTCTTTGTGCACTTAACAAATATTCAATTCAAAAGAAACACATTTATATTACATACACAAGGCAGGTAGTAATTTCTTCCAGACAACTTCTTTAAGGAGAGGTAGAACCAAATCATAATATCGATAGCTATCATAAAAATATACACACATTCAAATACATATACATGCATACACAGATACATACATGCTAAACGAAAGCATTAATCAAAAGATGTACATTTAACACAGTTTAGCTAGACAGATAATAATTTTTCAACATATTTTTAAAGTTATTTAAGTTTTGGGCATTTAATATTAGTAGGCAGGGCATTCCACAATGAAATAGATTTAACAATAAAAGAAGAATTAAAAAAAATTGTATAGTGGACAGGAATGTGAAGAAGGAGATTAGCTGCAGATCGCAACTCCTTACCATCAGAGTTGCGAAATTCGTACTTTTATGTCAGATAAGCTGATGCTTTAGGATCAAATAGTATTGTATATAGTAGCGAAAGGAATCTAAAATTGACATAAATTACCTTATAATTAGATTTTGAAGACATTCTAATTTGTTAAATTGTGCTTCCGTTAAATTAACATAGCAACTATCTGCGCATTTGAAACTTTGGAACACGGGAGTAGATTACCAAGACGCCTAATCGAGTGCCACGCTGCAAATACTTTCCTACTCACCTCCTGTATTTGATGTGTCCACAATAGATGCTGATCAAAATATATACTGAGATTTTTAACACATGATGTAAGAAATACTAATGCCATTTATAGACACCGAAGGAACATTATCCCAGTCCTCCCTTGAGACCATCCCAGGACTACCTATGATCATTGTTTGTGTTTTAATTGGGTTAATGTGGAGACCATGACATTTGCTACATTCACCATTTATTACTAAATCTTGGTTCACGATAATGATAACACGGGGAAAATTCTCCAGGTTTGTCTGAGTGGAAATTTGTTTAGGTCATCTTCCTATAAGTGAAAGAAATTTACTGAATAATATTATTAATAAAAAGACAAATTAGAAATGGAGATAGTACTCCGCCTTGCGGAACACCAGCGGTAATGGTGGCCCAGCTCGAGAAACTATCGGCAATTTTAACCCTCTGTCGTCGTCCCGAGATGTAACTCCGTAGCCACTCGAGGACTAATGGCGAGATATTAAGTGACTGCAGAATACTGATAAGTATTTCATGATCAATGGTGTTGAAAACATTACTGAAGTAAGTCGTTTAGAATCCATGCCGCCTCGAATGTCGTCCGTGATCTTAACTAAAGCTACTGCTTTGTAGCAGAATCGGAAACTAGATTGAATTGATTGATTCGTAACAAAATGTCATAAAGGTCCATGGGAACCGTGTATGGAGCCACTCATGTGATGGCCCTATGGACAGGCACCGACTCGCACGCTGTATTTATAAGACGGTGGACGGACGCCTTTTCGAACAGGTTGCTCGACATCCTGCCGACAAAGTCATCAAGGGTCTCTGCGCGTAGGTCCCTGAGTATCGTGTGGTTTCTCACGAACCTTGGAGCCTTGACCAGTTGACGAAACACCTTGTTCTGGACGACACGAAGCTTTTGCTTGCTGGTTTTGCTCAGCAAGTGATGCCTGGCAGGAGTCGCGTACGTAAGCCTCGATCTTATGTGGATGTTGTAGAGTTCCATCCTCATTTTCAGTGGGACGGCACTCGCCCGTAGGAGCGGCGTCAACTCTGGCCAGGATCTGGCCTTTCGGATGGCGGTTTCGGCCTGGCGAGCCATTGTGTACCTGAAGCATACCTGGTGCGGTGCGCTGTTTGGTAAAGGCGATCACCTGCGTTTTTGATGGATTGTTCGCCAGTCGCCATTTCTAGAGCCACTCCGGCAGGAGATTGAGGGTTCTCTGTATTGTTTTGGCCGCGTGTCTCGCGTTAAGAGACGCGGCCAAGAAGGCGGTGTCATCCGCGTAGAGCGCGGCGGTTACTCCGGGGGAAACAGGTACGTCCCCGGCGTAGAAGTTATAGAGGGCTGGCGAGAGACAGCTCCCTTGAGGTACACCTGCGCGAATGCATTTCTTCTCAGACAAGACCCCGTCCACTCTCACCTGGAATTTCCTGTCTGAGAGAAATGACGCAATCACTTTTACGACAGGCTTAGGCACATTGCTTTGGATTAATTTATATATTAACCCGTTATGCCATACGGAGTCGAATGCTTTTTGCATGTCGAGGAATACGGCGGCAACAGATTCTTTTTTGTTTCTAGCCACTGCGATCAAATGGGTGACCCTGACCAGTTGGTGAGTGGTACCGTGGTTGGGTTGGAAACCGAATTGCTCGTCTCGTGAGTGGTAGAAGGGGAGTGAGTTGTCTCAATATGAGCAACTCTAGGGTCTTCGACAGAGTGGGTAGCAGATTTATCGGGCGATAGTTGTCCGCTCTCCTACTGTCCTTGCCTTGTTTGGGCAACATAATAATGTGGCCCAACTTCCAGCTAGTGGGAAAATGTCCAGTGCGGACGATGCCCTTTAGCAGTCTCCTTACTGCGGAGATCGTCTTGAATGGAAGGTGTCGCAAAGCCATGTTGGTAATTCCGTCATGCTCGGGGGCCTTGAAACCCAAAAGGTTTCAACCCCTTGATGGTATAGAGTACCATGCTGAGTGAAAAGTGAAATGTCGCTGTGGCGATTTCTCCCGTGCCTGGGGCTTTTAGGTAAGATTCGACCCGGGCGGTGTGCTCGGAATTGACAGACGGGAAGGGGGTGAAATGTGCCTCCAGATGGTTCGCGAACATCTCCGCTCTGTCTGGGGCACTGTATTTTGTAGTGCCGTCTCCGTGTAGTAATGGCCTACTTGGTGCTTTCCTCTTGGTCAGTGTGCGTGTTAGGGCCCGTAGAGACTGCCAATCTCCGCCGACCTCCTCGATTTTTCGGATTTGACCTTCTCAGTGAGACGGTTCAGGTGAGTTTTGATCGTGGGGCAGCGAGTAGACTGCCATCTTCTGCGGGTAGCTCTCTTCTCTTCGAGAAGGAGTTGGAGGCTTCTTGGCAATTTGTCCTTGGCACTAGTGCCTGAGCTCAGAAGAGTTGCGTTGGCCTTCTCTAAGGCGGTGCAGATTGAGTCTGCATCTCTTCGGCTAGTTTCTCCACGTCTTCCGCGGTGTTGACGGGGAAGTTCGGGTGGAGGTGTTTAGGCAGGAGGCAAACCATTCCCAGTTTACCTCTTGCCTAGGGGGGAGAGTTGGCAGTTTGCATGCCTCGGTGTACAGTACCGCCAGCACTGGCTTGTGGTCAGAACCGAGGTGTTCCTCCAACACATCTAGTGTGAAGTAGTCCTCTAGGTTCTTGGTGATAGCCACATCCAGTACGTGCGGCTGGAATGGATTGGGTCCGTGGGGCCGTGGACTGTATAGTCCATCTCGTCTGCATCCGCGCGGAGTATCCTTCCGTTCGCGTTTGTGAGGCGAGAGTTCCAAGCCGGGCTCTTGCAGTTGAGGTCGCCGGCAGTCACAGTCGGCACTTCTGAAAAGAGCTGGTGGATGCTGCAGCGAACGCTGGCGATCTTTCGGTGGCATTGCTTGGACGAGTGCCTGAACTGTTGGCACCTGTGACACTGGGCGGGGCCCTTCTTGCCCCTCCACGCGTCGATTTGGATGCCACGCAGGTGGAACATTTCGGAAACCTTGTAGATCTCCGATACAGCTGCCTCCGTTCTCTTTGTGAGTGTGAAGAAAATGCACCCGGGTCTGCCCTGCCTCGCCTTAATTTGGCGGGCGTACTCGGGCTCGAACCCCAGGCGTTGTAACTTCGCCATGATGTCCTTCGGGTCCGTGTTCTCCAACAGTCCCCGGATGGCCATTTTTATACTCCGCTCCTTCGGGAGGGAGTATGAAAACCAACGGAGTCCCTGGGTACTTTCGAGGCCGCAGAGATACCTCTGTACTATGCGGTACTCAGTCTCGCTCTTCGGCGAGAAACGCACCCCCATGCCGAGGGGCTTTGCGTTCGGGCTGTGACCTAACAGTTGCTGCAGCTTGCAGAAGTGTTGAACCCAATTAGGCAACACTTCGACGACGAGCGGCGGGTATCGTGACTCACCTGTTTTTTGTTTTTCCCCGTTGGCGGGCGGTATAGTGTTTTCCCTCACCCCTGCAAGGGGGCGGTTTGTCGCGGTCGGAGCTACTTGCTCCCTACGCGAGGTGGCTACCGCAGCGTATAACAATACGCCGGTCTTTGGGCTAGGAATGTTTGCTGTTGGTGGGACAGCCGGTTCGTGAGATCGGGACGGTTTCTCCAAGACCCTGCACCACAGTATACAAACAGAGTACAGATTACAACCACAAATGTGGGGGTCTCGGCAAGGATTGGACCGCGACCCAGTGTCGGAACATAGCTGTCCCTGGGGTGTTAGTCTATTTTAATAGTTAATGTGGAAGGAACGAGGGTATATTTATTGGCCCAGCCCATTTGGGGAACTTCGCGGCTCCGCAAGTGGGGGCTTCCCCTCCCCGGGCGGTCCTTATACAATACCGATAAAAATATAAGAATAAAAATGGTGTATAAAATAAAATAAGAGTGTAAAAATGGGACTAAAATGATAAAAAGGTTTTTAATCCTTGTTGCCAAGGGGGGTTCTGGGATACGGTTTTAGATCAGGTGATCTACTGTGCCAGGGAGCTATGTTTTGGATATGGTGGTGATGTGATGAGTCTGCTTTGTTGAATAGGTTTTGGGATAGGTGAAGGATGTGTTGGTCTAGTGGTGTGATGTGTAGGTCGCGGTGTATTACGTCGTTCCTCACGTAACGCGGCGCTCCGGTCACCAATCGGAGGGCTCGGTTCTCCTTGGCGCGGAGTCGCTGTTTAAG
Organism: Eumaeus atala; assembly: GCA_017140195.1. Lineage (NCBI taxonomy): Eukaryota > Metazoa > Arthropoda > Insecta > Lepidoptera > Lycaenidae > Eumaeus > Eumaeus atala. The sequence continues at coordinate 423,156 of JAFELO010000014.1, read as the reverse complement.
CGAGTCCGCAACCAGGTGGTACCAAGCCGGCACCGCGTACGTGAGTCTCGAACGTATGTATGTTTTGTAGATGGAGAGTTTAATGTTGGTGGGTAGGTGTGTAGTCATGACCGGGCGCAGCAGTTGTGTTGCAACCCCCGCGCCGACCACGACGTGCTTGACGTGTGCTCGCATGGTCAAGGCATGATCCAATGTGACACCCAGGTATTTGGCGGTACGGACCCAAGGGATCGTTTCGCCGGCGATCGTTAGCCGAGGTGGTGGACGTCGAAGTTTGGACAATAGCAGGGCTTGGGTCTTGGTGGCATTCACTGACAGGCGCCATTTCTGGAGCCAGTCCGGTAAGAGGTTTAAAGCTCTCTGGAGCTTCTGGGCCATGTGGGCTGCGTTCATGGATACCGCAAGGAAAGCCGTGTCATCCGCATACAGCGCCAGTGTGGTGTCCTCCGTGGTCGGGGTGTCAGCCACATACAGGCTGTAAAGGGCGGGCGAGACACAGCTCCCCTGCGGTACCCCCGCTGATATCGGATGGGCTCTCGAAATGGCGTCTTCCACCCGCACACGGAACGTCCTGCCTTGCAAGAAGGACGCGACCACTTTTACGAGGGGACGGGGGACTGGAGTGTCGAGCAGCTTGTGGACAAGACCATCGTGCCAGACACGGTCGAAGGCCTTCTCCATATCCAGGAAAACGGCACCCGCCGTTTCCTTTTTGTTCAACGCGCCGGTGAGCATGTGTATCACTCTGGCGAGCTGAAGGGTGGTACTGTGCCCTGGCCTAAAGCCAAACTGTTCCGGGCGCTACGGCAGGTAAGGAGTCATTAGTCTGAGTAGTAATCCCTCGAAGACTTTGGAGATTGTTGGTAAGAGAGAGATAGGTCTGTAACTGGCTGCCTTTCGGATGTCTTTTCCCTGTTTTGGGATCATGATGACTAGACCAGTCTTCCAAATCCCTGGGAAGTGCCCTGTCCGGATGATACCGTTGAAAAGCCGCGTAATGGCTCCTATGGCCTTGGGAGGTAGGCGTCTGAGCGCGAGGTTAGTAATTGGGTCAAGGCCAGGGGCCTTGTTAATTTTGAGTCGTGACAGGGCACGCTGGACTGTTCCAGGGGAAAGAACTAGGCTAGGGTCGGCCTCGAAAAAGCTATTATAGAACTCGCTTACGTGCTGCACTACCTTTTCCACATGCTCGCCGGCCGAGGTAGGAAACGGAGAGAGCTGACCTTCTAGGTGTCTGGCAAATATATCGGCCCTGTCCTATGCGCGATAGCGCAGCTGTCCGTCCTCATGCAGTAGTGGGCGCACGGGTGTGGCAGTGTTGGAGAGACGGCGATATAGCTGGTGCAGCGTGGCCCAGTTATCCGCCGCAGCATCTATTCTCCGCTCCCATCTGTATTTATCTGCTTCTGCAAGTTCATTTTCGATTTTATTAGTTAATTGGTTTAATTTGGTTTTAAGTCTGGGGCATCGGGAACTCTGCCATTTCCGCCATAGTTCCTTCTTGCTCCTGACCAGTCTCTGTAAGTGAGGGGGTAGTGGAGGCTTTTTACTACTGTCGCTGTTCCGTGGGTTCGCTATGGTTGTCTGCTCTTTGGCCCTGACGATTGGCGGGCGGCGACACGGCGTCCTCTTTTATGGCGCCAGCGGCATTCGACTCGGACGCAGGTAGAGCGCTCGAGGTCGACGCCGCTGTCGCTTCGGCAAAAGTGAGAGTGAGAGTGAGATGGGGAGACTCCCCATCTCTCTTCCTCTCAGACATTTTCTTCGGCAGCGATAAGGTTGAGTTGGCACTTACCTCCGGCTCCCTGGGGCGCTTGTGAGAAACTTTCTCAAATACGAGGGTGGATCTAAAAGTTCTAAGCCCGACCAAGAAAATGAAAAAAAAGTGGATGTAAATTTATTTTTATTTTTCGACATAGTCTCCAGCTAGTTCAACACACTTCTTCCACCTGACCTGCAACTTGTTTATCCCCTCGAAAAAAAAAATCCGGAAGGTCGGCGAAGTAATCGTTTACTGCGACTATCACCTCATCTTTGGTAGAAAATTTCGAGCCACCCAAATGTTTTTTTAAATTTGGAAATAAATGATAATCAGAGGGGGCTAAATCCGGTGAATAAGGTGGGTGGGGCAGCAATTCGTAGCCACAATCATGGATTACAGACATTGTTTCAACCGAAGTGTGAACACCTGCATTGTCTTGATGAAACAAAACTTTCTTACGCAACATTCCCGGCCTTTTTTCTTTTATTTCTTCCCGGAGTCTTCGTAAAAGGTTACAATAATAACTAGAATTTATAGTTTGACAAAACGACCTTAGCCTTTTTCGGTGTAGGAGAGTCTGGTCTTTTCCACTGTTTGGATTGTTGCTTTGATTCAGGAGTATGGTGGTGAACCCAGCTTTCAGCCATGTAACAAATCTAGACATAAATTCCTCGGGATCAGTCTCAAAAAGTTCCAAACAGTCTCCAAACTCTCACGACCGCGCTTAAACTCAGCAACCCACTCCTTGACACCGGAATACGATGGAGCAGACTCCCCCAAAGTGCTCAGCATATCTTGATGAATGTCTTTTGGTTGATAGGCCTTTTTTATTGAGGTACTTAATGACTGCACGGTGTCCAATTTTCTCCATTATTCAATGAGGCTAAACGTCAACCGCCACATTGAAGAACGTCTCGCAATGGCAATCCGGCTAATCGTTGTTAGCCCGTCACAACACAGTTTTTGTAAATGGCTAGCCGTAATGTTATACGGCGGTTTGTACAAAACGACCACGATATAATATAATAATAAATTAGACATTTGTTACAGAAAGAAACCACTACAAATTTATATGTGTACTTAATTTCACAGAAAACGTGTCACTAGGTTCGCAAATGTAATTTGGTAAATTTACGACTCGCGCGTGGCCGGGTTTTTTTATAGAAAGAAGCCGAAGTACCGAAAGTAGTATAACAAAAAAAAAGGTAATTAAATTCTTCGATTGTTATAATAAAAAAATGTAAATAATGTTCGTATGTATATATACATATAACTATTGCCTGTGTAAATATCGCGGACGAATCATTTTAATGTAACTTTGAACGAGATATATTATCATTTATGTGTTCTTCATACATTTATATTTTTATATGAGATTTTCTCTTCTGGCCATGACCTTGCCATATTTTCTTTATGAAATTTTAAACAAAAGTAAACTTGTTATTATAAGATATCATTAAATCTTGAAAACATTAAAATATACAATCGTTCTAAATGTAAATAACTAAAAATATTTACTTGTAATCTGTCTTCTAACTATAAAGAAAAAAATATTTAGGTCATGAAATATACCAATTTACTCATAGAATAAGTGTAGTTTATCTGTGGTGTTTTAATTTTTACTTCCTTAACATTATCTTTTATGTAATATTTAGTATAAACTTACCATGGTAACAAAATATAATAACACGCTAACTATTGTTAATGATATATTAAATAGTTAATATCAATTGAGGAAAGGTCGAAAACCACTGTCATTGGATAGTTTAAACTTTCCTCAAGGCAAGTGGATCAATTTGCCTAGATAATTATCGCAGGCTTTGTTCTCTTTACGGATCTTGGTCCAAAGTTGCGTCGGATTGCTTCAAACAAATAATCACAGAAAATTTATGTTTATGTATTATAGTATCAGAATGAAACTGCGCACAATAAATCAATATGACACATACTAACAAATGACGGTAGATTTAAAAAGATGTAATAGCTCCATGTAGGTTAGGCCACGAACTTTTAGATCCACCCTCGTACTTGCGGGGACGTCGTCGTTTCCTCCTCCGACTCCGCTATGAAGTCGCTCCCGACGACTGCTTCTTGTGTTGACGAGGTCTGCGACGCGCTGTCCAGCTCCATTACGTCGCTGCTCGACGACACGGAGCTGCAGCTGCTTCGCCTTCCAGGGCTAGGTGTTCGGGACGTGATCCCTGTGCCGGCCTTGGGGGCCTGCACTGAGGTGTGGAGCACACCTACTTCGGTGTGGGCAGCCTACGCGTGAACTTCTCAGCGGCCTGACGGTCGCCGGGCGGTCCAGTGGGCGGTGTTCTGCACCGATACTTCTTCGAAATCGCTTGATAGGTTCGTCACGCACAGCTGTCGCTTGTAGACTGAGCCGATCATTTCTTTAACTTCCAAAACTGTACCTACTATTTATATAGTTTAGACTAGTAATTTAACAATAAGGTGATCAACAATCAACTGCTTTTTTTGGTTTTAAGAAAGCACTGCTTAACCGATTCCATGGTGCACCAAACGCCTTTATTTTTTTAGCCTCCCAGTGATTGGGGATGCCTCCCCAAGCACGTCATTACAAAATTATTGAATACAAATTTAGATTCAATTTAGCAAATCCTTCTACTTAATGAAAAATTAACACATTAGGGACAATAATATATGTCGCCACAAGATTTTTTTGAAAATTAAATTGTCAGGGGTTGGCAACCATACAGTATAATTGTTTATTAATCCACAATTCTTGCACTAATTTATGAATATTTTACGGTTAATATTATTTTGATTCAACATGCATACTTTAATAATTATTCATGATAATGTTGGTAATAAATTGCTACTGGACTTGCGAGTTGTGGATGTACTAGCACACCCCTACCTACCTCTTCGGGGATAGTAGGCGTGAAGGTATTTTTTTTCTAATACCTGATAATAAATCTTCGTATGGATAGTAACCTATTCACTAATATGCATGCAGTAATTTTTAGAAATAACATGATGAAAATCATGGCCAAGAATTTTTTAACACCGTATTATCTTGCAAGTAGGGTTTATTTTGGCGGAAAAAGATGCGTCAAAAAGGCTTAAGCACCTGTGCATCGTGTTGTTAGACATCAGACATGCTTTCTTCCTAATCTTGATCTTACCGAAGATATTCGCTTGTGCGTACCTGAACTCCCATGATTTTGCATTAGTAATAACACTGTGGCTAATCATACTGGACTCCTGATTCCTGATTACCGATTGTGTTGACATTTTGGTTTGTTTTATTTATTTATTTAGGTAGCATGGAGAGTTACGGCAAAACAAATTAAATAAAGAATGTGCAGTGCGGCAAGCTGACAGAAATTTACAAGTCATCACGTCTAGAAATCACTTAATAAGACAAAGAATGGACATCTACACATACAATAAACAGGTTAACATCATAAAATATTGGCTACTATTATAAATAAATTACTTGGCTTATGAATACTTATTTTAAAAAAAAGCTAAGGCTTAAGCACCATCAAACTGATTTCTTATTAAAGATATACGGGTCTACATTGTGCAGTTTATATAATTTATTGTACCTCATGCTTGCACGCACGATATAGGAATTTAGATTGTAGTTCGACAAGGAAATTTGTGGATTAAATCTCGTCTATGATGGAACAGTAAAGGAGAATTTGCGTAACAGTTCAGGGCAATTGATTTCATTATTAGGTACTTTCATCAAGAAGACACTATCCGAGATGTCTCGCCTATTTATAAGTGGCAAAAACTTGTGTTAATGGACTACGAATTTATGATTGTGCTGACATTTGGCTTGTGTTACTGGACTCCGAGTTTGAATTACTCTACTTGCCGGTCACAAATTAAGTTGTTGTTAAGAATTCCTTATTTTTAGTAACTACTCAGACGACCGGGGCTACCTCAGTTGGTAATGTGGCGGTTAGTCCGGGCATGTTACGCCAGGTTCGAATCCCGACTAGGTCATGGACGTTTATATATGTATTGTATATATTTATATAATAGAAGTCTCAAATATATAAGTTTTCTTAAATATATAAGAAGTCTTAAATCTAATTCTGTTCTCTAGTACTACAAGTACACAAGTCCTTACGATACTTACCACAGGACTACGTCAACGGAGTGTGATAAGTCCACAGATATTATTATATCATTACTATTATTAAACTTAATATGAGTATGATAATGTTGACGAATACTGATATTGAATTCCTTGTTTTCATAATTTTCCTGAGCTGTGCAATTGGACGTAGTTACGGGAACCAATTCACAACATTGTCAAAAATGAGTTTATTTACATTATAACTAACAACTCTCATTTGATGTTATCTGAAAAAGGGAACAACCTTCAACTTTTAGACCAGAAGAGTGTGAAATAAAGACATTTTGGCGACAATGAAGTCTCGAAGAAAAATGAACCAAACTTATAAAAAAACCTGTTTTTCATAGATATCTGTATCCCATGGTGTGAATGTCAGTGACCTGCTTCGTGGGTTCTGTGATTATTTTCAATATTCCCTAAAAGCATTTCGTTTTAATTTCGCCGACGTATTTTATAGTTTAAAATCTATTAATGATTGTGGTGGTAGCTAAAAAAACAAGTTTATATAATGTGAAAAAAAAAAATAGGAAGAGGTATGTATGCATACTTCATGACACTACATCCTCCTATGCAATGGAATTGGGCCGGCACGACCGTGGAGATACTTCTCCCTCACATAATAACCGCCGTAAAATGACATCTTCAGTTTCACGTTTCGTGCTGCTTGTAAGTAGCCGGTAGCTCATTGGGGGAGGTGAAAAAGAGAGGGCAACGGTTATGTGGATGTTCATAGGCGTCGGTAATCGTAAAAAAGGCTAAGATTTCTTGTTTGGGCACCGCCCCCCTATTCTATAGAAAAAAGTTCATATATTATATTGCTGGGCGGGTGCTTTTGAAATAATTCGCTGTCGGCAGTTTCAACTATGATTTATTTCTTCTTTTTTTTTCTCGAAAATAAAGCATTGGAATATTTTTCTGGTGCACAACAGTCAGGCGATGGTTGTTCTTTTTGAGCCTGTTTCTCTTATTGTAGAATGACAACTATGAGTAAAATGATTAATGAATACTACTTCCTGACTTAATAAAATTTATTAAAAATGATTAGGGATCATAAATTATTTGTTCAATACATTGAATAAATAATCGTCGTCAGCTTATTATAGTTGACTAAACAATAAAATGATTTTTCATCATATTTAAAATTGGCACATAAATACCACGTTGAACAGTACACTTTAGCGGGTCTCAGTAAATTGTGATTCTGAAATTCAGACTTCACTATAACCTGATAGGGAATGAAAACCACCACTTAAATCTTAGCATAATAATTAAAGCCTACAATTTTTTGGTGACTTCTAAGGTCACATTAATTCACTATAAATATTTTTCATACACTTCTCATGATTAGAATTAAATTAATGAATACAATAATATTCCAACAACAAATACTTATGAAGCACTTTATTGGATCGCTTAGAATGTTATTTTGATAAAACGACTGTTTTAAGATAACACATAGGGTTTTTGCACGAATTTCAAAGTTCCTAATCAAATGAAAATCTATGTACAAAGTACGTAATTTTCAAGATGACAACATGTATGTTGGATAATTGAAAAAAGATTCCTTATAAATCATAATTATATTTCAAATAGAGATCACAATTCTAGATTCAATGTTTTTGTAGTTACTAACAGTTAAAGTTGTATGTTAATGATTGTGATATCCATATGTGATTAACAGCCCATTATGGAATAAGAGTGAAAATTGTGTAACAAGTCGCGGTGACATATGAACTATGAAATGAAAATACACTTATTTCGTCAGTTACTATTTATTTTTATTTGTCTATAATTAAAAGTGAAAGTTGGTATGGACTGTATGTGGGTAGGTATCTATTTTGGTCGCGAATTTAAAGCGTCCGCACTGAACACAATTACAGATAATTAATACGTCCACACTGAACGCAATTACAGATAATTAATACGTCCGCACTGAACACAATTACAGATAATTAATACCATAGATTAGTATACCTAAGTGTGTACTGAAAGTCGTACAAAAGTAAAAATAAAGACACAATCGCTTATTTTAGTATAAAAGTTTTAAGGAATCCGTGGACACATCTAAGGTACGCTTAATATAAAAATGGCACCACAAAGAAAAAAGCTTAGAATATTCTTTTATTAATTCGTTTCGTTTCATGAAATCCTAATATAGATAATGTTTAACTGACTAGTATTAGTTTTATGGCTGTTAAAAATTCATTTAATTCACAAATACTATTATTTATGTAGTAGGTACACACACCTATAATAAACTACATATTACAACAGAAGTTTGAGTCCGAATTAAAATATATGTCAGAAATACACGCCAAGCATGTTGGACGAGTGTAAACCTTGAACCTAAAATTATAGGAATTAAAAAATATTAATGATTATGGTGTTGGAATAAACAATAGCTATTCATTATTTAACGTAACTAACTTATGTCTGGTTAGTGTTAAGCTCCCCTGTAAACGATAATTTTTATTGTGTCAGGTAAATAAAATTAAGGCGTGAAATCGTAAAAAGTAGCTCGTTCGCGCTGTACGGAGAATAATTTGGGGGGGTGGACATGCGTTGCTATAGATATGCGCTGTCCCTTCCTTCCTTCCCTTTGCCTCATTCGAGACTCGGAATGATGTACCTGCGCATTCAAAGTCACTATCAACGTTGTCTGTACGTGTATAGTTTGATGAAAATCATAAGTTGACCAGCCGGTATGTTACGAAACAATTTGGACCAAGATCCGTAAAAAGATCGAAGCTTGCGACAATTATCTAGGCAAATTGATCCACTTGCCTTGAGGAAAGTTTAAACTATCCAATGACAGTGGTCTTCCACCTTTCCTCAATTGATATTAACTATTTAATATATCATTAACAATAGTTAGCGTGTTATTATATTTTGTTACCATGGTAAGTTTATACTAAATATTACATAAAAGATAATGTTAAGGAAGTAAAAATTAAAACACCACAGATAAACTACACTTATTCTATGAGTAAATTGGTATATTTCATGACCTAAATATTTTTTTCTTTATAGTTAGAAGACAGATTATAAGTAAATATTTTTAGTTATTTACATTTAGAACGATTGTATATTTTAATGTTTTCAAGATTTAATGATATCTTATAATAACAAGTTTACTTTTGTTTAAAATTTCATAAAGAAAATATGGCAAGGTCATGGCCAGAAGAGAAAATCTCATATAAAAATATAAATGTATGAAGAACACATAAATGATAATATATCTCGTTCAAAGTTAGATTAAAATGATTCTTCCGCGATATTTACACAGGCAATAGTTATATGTATATATATATACATACGAACATTATTTACATTTTTTTGTTATATCAATCGAAGAATTTAATTACCTTTTTTTTGTTATACTACTTTCGGTACTTCGGTTTCTTTTTATAAAATACCCGGCCAAGCGCGAGTCGAAAATTTTCCAAATTACATTTGCGAACCTAGTGACACGTTTTCTATGTAATTAAATTCACATATAAATTTGTAGTGGTTTCTTTCTGTAACAAATGTCTAATTTATTATTATATTATATCGTGGTCGTTTTGTACAAATCGCTGTATAACATTACAGCTAGCCATTTACAAAAACTGGGCCGATGTGTTGTGACGGGCCAACGATTAACCGGATTGCCATTGTGAGACGTTCTTCAATGTGGCGGTTGACGTCTAGCCTCATTGAATCTCTTGATTTAGGGAGTCATAGTGATCGATACAAGTATTAAATTTCGCCAAGAGTTTTGAGTGCGAATAAAACTAATAAGAAATAACCTAACCACCTTCGAAGCTATCTGGGTATAGTTTTTTATTTCTCTATATTCTACAATCGCCGCCATTGTTATTGTCATGTCAAGCAACGCCGCGAGTGTTAAAGTTGCGAAAAACGTGACAAAAAGACGGATAACAATTCTCTTTATTTCGATAAGGCTAGCTTTACTGAATATCGTATAACGCCGAACTCCTTCTGGCGCAATTTTACTCAGCCCTATTGAATCGTTGACGTGCCATAAAATAGAACAGCCCTGTTTTTGTAAAGGGATATCCGTACTGAAATACGGCGATCTAGACAATTCGACTGCGACATATACATTAGTTTCAGATGTTCCCCATTATTTGTAACTGCTGTCACTTCTTGCCAAAATTAACTCTTCTCAGTCGCTGGAAGGCGGCAACTATCCTTATAAAGCCATAAAACAACACTTTTAGTACAATCATAGTTTTAGCTTTCATTGTCAAAATACGGCGGTACATTTCTCGATGCACAGTGAAGAACGGTTTTTATCATTGAATATATTAAAAATTATATTATATTGATATTATAAATATGATGATAATTATAACATTTTTTTTCCATTCCCATTGATGTCTGATTAACACGCCAGTATTTGAAAAAACATGTTGTAAATTGTGACGCTTATATTTAATATCATTTAACAAAAGAAACATCACAAGAATTACAAAAGGAATCAAAAATTTAAATAACTTACATGCAAAGCGACGCATAGCTTTGTAAACTTTAGCCTTTAGATCAACCACACTCCAACCGCACGAAACAGCTTTGTGCACATATAGCCCAGTGTTACCATACGCATAAAATATATCTATATAAAAATAATTGTCATGTAACAAAAATATCCAAACATCCTCAAATTTCACAGCCAACAGGAAAACATGTCTGGTAGTTATTTAAATTAGGCCACACATATAATTTAATTTAACATTCTCCAAATAATGCCTATACACTCATGCGGAGTAAGGGATTTCACATAACATATTGGATAAATTACACAAATTTCATTTATATATAGCAACATTTTAAATAATATAAACACTGATTGTCAATATGTTTTTAGACCCATGATTGGCAATTTTCTTACACATAAATAAGAAATATTTTTTTAGCATTTTTACAAATAGTAACATTATTTCTATTTATTTGGTGTATTAAACCAAGGTCGGTAAAATATTTACAATTCCTCATCGCCTATCGCCTCGAAGGCGTTGTTTTCTACACAATCTTTACCCGATTTGAAGGCAACTGATGCGAATTTTTCAGTCAATTTCTGTACGGAGAAAATTTCTCTGGAACTCCCCGATGTGTAGGAGTCACCATTCTGTAAATGAAGAATATTTTATATTGTTAATTTCGACCAACAGCTGGTAGTGACGCTTATATTGTCTTAATAGCAAGACGTTGTCCGTTTTGTAGCTAACTTCATATATCAATCATTACTATGCGCGCGTTTAGTAGCCGACTTTATAATTCACACGCCGCACGTATGATAAAATTCTCACATGCGTCAAAACTACCTTTCAAACTTTCGTTGTGTAAACTTACTTTCACAGCATAGGACATTTTTTGTGTACAGGATTTACCCGCATAACATTATGTGTTTTTGCCACGTACATGCGCGCCAATTCCACGTGCGATTCGCGTGTTAGTGAAATACTTTAACGGGGTAAACGGGTCGCCTCAAACATACGCACAGGTGCGTTAGTTATCCATCAGTATAGAGGTCAGTAGTGGCCGACATTAAGTAGGGCGTAGGCTATGTCCTGCTAAATCCGGAATATCCCACCACAGCGGCCGAAGGCCCTCGCAGTGATTTTTAGTCGACAGCGGCACATGCTCGTGCTTTGTCCAACAAACCCTCCCGGCTCACACAAGGCCGAGTGTATGGTGCATAAATACATTTTCCTGCGAAAAAGAAAGTGTTAGGAGTATACTGACGTTAGAGCTGAGCGTGTCGCTGGAAGAGGAGGGCGTGATGAGCTGGCTGGAGCCGTCGCGCCGCAGGTACGTGAGGCTGGCGCGCTTGCACCGCGGCGACAGCGGCCCGCCGCCGCTTTTCTGACGCATCAGCTCGTCTACTATAGACTGGGAAACGAGTTTCATCATTTTAGTGATGCGCCGCAGCTTTACCGAGTTACATGTACGTGAATATCTTAGGGGCTGTTCATTAATAACGTAAGATCGCCGTCTTGGTCATGGATGTTTATATATGTATTTCTATAACAAAAATCTTAAATGTATGAAGTTTATAAAGTGAATCGTCTTTCCGTTGTCTGGTACCTATAACATAAGCCCTTGCAGTACAAACATATTATTATAGTAATTCTTAAATTCCTCTATAGAAAGAAACGAAACAAAGAAAGAGCTTAGATAATTTTTCGCTGTTAACACCTCACGTACTAATTTCTGGGCGACAATTTTTTTTTAATACCATAAGGGGGCAAACGAGAAGTTGTATTGTTGACGACAACTGACTCCCGAGGCCCCCCCCCCTCCAGTTAGTTATCATGCAGGAGTATTGCCCCTCTTTTCCAACGAACCACTGGAAACTCCCGAACAGCACGAAACTCATAGCGGCCTCTTTGCGGCGTGTTCCTCTTTGGTCGTGCGAGGTGTCATAAAGGATTACATCAGGCGCACCTGCAAACAGACACTGATGAACACCGCGTGCTCCGTCCTGAGCGTCACCCACACCAGGCTGTCCTTGTTGATTAAATATTCAAACGAGATCTCAAAGTTCTTGTTGGGCTCCTCGATCAGGGAGCTGTTGCCGTTCGTCTGCTGATCATACTGGAAATAAGTCATATGTTATAGAGGCAGTCAGAATCTCATAAATAGAAAATATCAGCCATGTCGCATAATAGAATTTGGCGGATTACAATTACGTATACCGCAGAGCTTGAAGGCGAAAGTCTTCAACAAATGCGTTCTCCCCGTGATGACCTACGGGGCAGAAACATGACCTCTTATTTTAGGACCGGTCTGCAAGTTTACGGTTGCTCAGCGGGCTATTGAACGTGCTATGTTGGGTGTTTCTCTGTCCGATAGAATTCGTAGCGAAGTCTTAATGCAGAGGGCTAAAATTTCCAATATCACGCGAAGAATAAGCACGCTGAAGTGGCAATGGGCTGGTCACGCACTCAGAAGATCAGAAGGCAGACGTGCCACTAAGGTTCATGAGTGACGATAACGTTAAGGAAAACGAAGTGTAGGTCGATCGTTCACCAGGTGGGAAGACGATCTCCGTGCAGTAGCTGGTCCGGGATGGATGCGATTAGCAGGAGATCGGTCGTCTTGGCGTTCACGGCGCACTAGTATTTTTTTTTAATTAACCTTATATGTAATCTGACGAATTACATAAATACATAATTTATTTAAACCACAATTTACAACCGATACTAGGCAATTTTAAAAATCAGTGGTATCATTGTATAACCGCACAATATCTAACTTGTTCTAATCATGAAATGACGTTTCGTGTGTCGCACAGCTGGTTAAGACAGGGTGCAGATTGCCGCGCGTCCACTACATTCATAAATTTAATTATCGATTGTTGATGCTATCATCAAGAATTTTTGTATTTTTGCTCCATTTATGTATTATATTTCCCTATATATTTTGCATTATCCTCACCACCACATCCGCGCGTCGCCTTGACGCTGTGGCCTTTCGAAATCGATCCGAACGTCCCACGTGTTGACTCATCGCACTGTTGGGCAATAGTATCTACTATAAAGACCAGGTATCATGAATATACGACGTGCATTAAGAAAGCTGTCCTTTATACAATTTCATAAGCGTCTACTCCCTAAGCAATCAAAAACCCGGTCATGAGTGAATCGGAAAAATCCCGTATCTCTTAAACTACCAAATCGATTTTCGAATTTAGAGGAGCATGCGGACACACTTTTTATACTTTTAGAAATTAAAATTTCAAACAGTGTTAGCATAATCAAAAAACTTTCAAGATCTAATAAAATACGCTTACGTCAAAATTTTATATATTTGGGTACGAAACCCTAAAAAGCAACTGATATCATGCCTATTCGGCATACATTATGAAAGCTTCACTAGATATAATTTTATTCGAAATTACTCCTTAACAAATCCAATCATATCATAATTATGACCGGCCAACGAAATTCCAGTCGGCTGTCGGCGGACCTGGCGCATGTTATTATTATCCGACTACGTCAGAAGAGGTGGACGAATTGGAGGTGGCAAAATTTTGGCGTAAATCTTATTGATAAAGTATGAAGGGGCCCGCCATTAGAAGCATCTGTTAACTAGTTTTGTTTCTTCTCTCAGTTAGCAGCCGTCGAATTTTTTTTTTAATGCAATTGCGGTGTGTCTACAATTATACTAAGTACAGCGTCAACAGCTTTCTCTATTAGATCTGGCCGGTTAATCTTTCTGAATCTCTGGATTTGAGTCTCATTTAAAACTATATTTATTGATTAATGAGCTGAGACTTGTTTCGTAAGGATTGGCGCAATCTAGCTCTAAACAGAGAGGCGTGGAAAGAAAGTATTGGCGGCCTTTGCCCAACAGTGGGACACACCAGACTATTCATAATAAAGACTCCTAATAAATACCTTACTATAAAACAAATTCTAAAATATTGTCTGTCTGTATGTGATTAATCTCATCAAACTCTATTGTACGATTTCGATACGGTCATCCAAATAGAGTTATTCCCAAAGGGTTTAGTTTATAATCGAACCCCTGTACATGGCTGAAGCCGGGGCGGTACGCTAGTCTACGAGAAATATATGTAATATTGGTTATCAAAATATAATACGTGCTTGAAACATTATACAAGCCAGCTTGGTATGACACCATGATAATCAAGACGTCATTTAGTTACTAGTCAGCACATAACATAGCGGTAGGTAACCTGATTAGGCACGTGCAAATTGTATGGTTAGGGTATGAAATGACGCTCATTTCATTGTGAAATATCCCCAGTCTTGTTGTGCAACTTTGAATCTTAGTAACGTTTTTAAAAAGATCGAACTGAAAACTAGCATAGCGAGTTATATGACGAAGGCAATGATAAGCCTTTAATTGCCTTTTCTTAATTCACGTACACAAAACTTCTGAATACAGCTGCTACCTCAATACATTCTATACAATTTTAAAATACAAGGAGTCTATGGGTTATTGGCTATACGGTAACACCTTGTAAACAAAAGTGCTGCGAAGCTGCATGCGTTTTTCCCTACCGAGCAACCACACAAACCACATCATCACCCCAGTTGTCTAATGGGATAGGCTGAACCGAATACATAACACGATCCAACTACTGAGCACATTGTCAATTGCTTTCGACGACCGGCTGGCTCAGTTGGTAACGTAGCGGTTAGTGCGCGTCTTACGCCAGAGGTCGCGGGTTCCAATCCCACCTAGGTCATGGATGTTTATACATATTATATGTATTTATATAATAAAAATCTTAAATATATAAAATTTCTTAAATTTATAACAATATGAAATATATTCCAGTTGTCTACGGTACTTACCACAGGACTAGGCTGACGTACAGATATTATTATTACTACATTGAAAAAGTTATGGTGGAGTGAAGGAGAGCGAAGGATCTGCATAACATGGGTGAATTAACTTCAGCATATACATCCCTGTTTGTATATATGTATTTTAAAAAAAGCTTTGCCTCGCGGCTTCACTCGCACAAGTATCGGTCGGGTCATAAAGTTTACTTTACGACCGATTCTCATATCTATAGAATATAGACATAAAATTCTTAAAAAATTGTTTAGCTGTATCCTTTTAGGAGTTTGGTCACAAACACGGAGACACGACAATTTTTTATATTAGAAGAAACAAACAGGAAAAAGAAACATGTCCTGGCTGATTGAGTTACTGGTAGATTAGCTCATGAAAGAAACTACTGGACCGATTCATAGAAATCTTTTCTAAAGTGTGGCGGATACGCACTTGCGTCCGACTGGACGTGATCTAGGCGGAGTCCTCAAGGTAATGTACCAGAAGGTTCATTTTCCCTTGGATTTCGCCTTTCACACGGTGCCTTTCACTTAAAATAAATCGTGTAAACATACAACCAAAATATAGTGTCAATTTGGTATAAAGGAGAACCAAGCGTTCACTCGAGTGAACATTTATTTGAGTAATTATTCTGATATGTTTTGTGTATCTGTGAATTTTCAATGCCTCCTACTACTCCGTGCTAGCTCCAGTACAAAATACTTACGTTATGTATGGTAGTGATGCGCCAACACCTCATGCGCGTTATCTTGTAGCTGCGCGCGTGCGACGGGTGCGCGGCGCACGTCACCGTCAGCTCCTTCGACGTGAGACGTATGCGCACGCGCGCCGCACCCGGTGTGCACTGCGCCGAGTCCGTGAGAGCCTCGCCCGCCGGGACACTGCCGTACTGGTGGAGACTGCGGGCTAATTCTATGTACTGCAATACGAAAGACTAGCTTTATATTGGTACTAGCTGTGTCTACTAATTAATACTAGGTACTTACTAATAGAGGACTTAATTTAGTCGGCCCTAGACAAGTCCTAGAATTCAGACACATTTTCCGATACTCGTTGACGTGTTCCTGGGAAATATTGGCACGGCCAGTGTATAAAGCATCCCCAGTGCTATCATCTAATTTCTCTAGTTTGTAAGCATGTCATTGATATGCGAAGAAACAGCGTTGGAGACAAAACATAGCCTTGGGGAACATC
>JAFELO010000014.1:379779-406714 GCA_017140195.1 Eumaeus atala | reverse complement strand
GGGGGTAACGACGACCTTGATGCTGCGACTTGTTAAGAAGCTAGAGATCCAATCGTATAATTTCCCGGGAAGTCCGTATGAATAAAGCATTATGCCAAACCCGATCAAAGGCCTTCGCTACATCCAGACCAACCGCCTTGGTTTCAACTGCCTCCGCCCATCGATGCGTTAAATAAATTTGAAGATCACCAGCTGAATGTCTGCGGCGGAAGCCGTAATGGCGGTCCCTAATTATTTGATGATCTTCTAAGTGTCACAGGAGCTGGCAGTTGATAATGGATTCCATAATTTTGGAAAACAAAGGAGTTATCGCAATAGGACGATAGTTGGATGTGTCGGAGCGATCACCTTTTTTATTGATCGGGTGCACAAAAGCTGTCTTCCATCAGCTGGGGACTACGCCAACAGAGTAGGAGAATCGGAATAGGGGCGCCAAAACCGGAACAACACCGGATTACATTTACGCAGCACGATCGGAGCGATGCCATCGGGCCCACTCGAGTTATGAATGTCCCGGGAAAAAAGTGCTTTACGCATGGCACTCTGACGGAACATAATATCCGGCATCGAGTAACCACACCGCGGGAGGCGGCGGCGGAGTTTCCTGATCATCCAAAAGGAGTTCGACGCAAACAGAGAGTCCAAAAAATCGGCTTCATTTTTTGCGGCCTGGGGCAGCGATTCATCACTCAAGCGCAAAGAAGGGAGAGATAACTTAGCCAAATTCGCTAAAACAGGCTTGGCGAGGGATCAGAATGCACGAGTTCCTGAAGAAAGGCAAACTAGTCTTTCGTCAATTTTGCTTACGTGCTCTGATTTTGATTTGGCAATAACTATTTTGAAGAATCTAGAGGCAGAGTATACTCTTCCCTTTAATAGTGTTCTACTGATACCATATGCGTTTTAGTGACTTAAGGTTAGATCTATCCCCCACCCCAGTTCTGACGGAATGCTAGAGATTATTCAATAACTTGCAATAGATATCATAAATCACCACACAAATTATTATATGAGCTGTTATAGAAACATAAGAGTTTAAAAAAATACTATTGCAGTTTTCGATAAATTGTATAGTATGCTGAAATTATTGTACAACTATACTTTGTAACACAGGCGTAACACGGCAGCGTAGCCATTACCTCACGCAAATGTCACGTCAGCACCTCACTGGCCATATTGGCCATCGTACCGTATTTCATGGACATGTGACAACTTAATATTAACATTATAATAAATTATTATCTAAGAACGATAATTATTCCTGAACGGCTATAGCCGAAGTACATAATTTTTTTTGGCTGTATCTGATGTTGGATTAGACAGCAGACTTTGGATCAGCCCTACATCAAAGAGGTTCAAGTAAAATTCGTTCAGCGGTGATTCCCGTTCATCTTTATTCCGGACACATTCCATCAGCAAATGTTGCACATCTTCAGGCTTATTGGACGTCAGACAGTTGGAAGAATCGGCTTTTTTCATCAGATATTTTCAAACTTTGCCGATGGATAATGTCCGGAACTAAGTCTACATGCTAATTTAACATTCTGCCTACTTAACATGCATATTTCTAACCTTGGTAAGCGAGGAAGCTCACCCAGTATTGATTTGTACCATATACCTTTTTCTTTGGATGTGCTTTCATAATGAGAACTCCAGTCATTAAAATACACATTTCAAAATGTCGGCACTAGCGCCCAATGAATCTAGTAAATAAGTAGTTATGTTACCATCTATGGTTGCCTTTCTAGCTACACGGTCAGCTTCCTCATTTCCTTTTAGGCCAACATGTGCTGGCACCCGTTGCAATTTGAGATCTATACCCCTTTCATTGTGACAAAATGTCTTAGAATGTTATTGGCAATATTGATTTAAGTCTGAAGTCACTCTGAAGTCGGAAGCGCATCGAGCCACATGGTTGCAAGGCACTCTTACTGTCAGAAAAAAATGACTACTCTATTGAACTTGTGATAAATACAATAGGATAAAGAAGTATGCAATGAGTTCCATAGACATTATTGAAATCTCACAATTAAATTTAAACTTGGCTCTATATTGCAAAGTTCGATCATAAAATCCCGCACCAAGACCAATCCCACTTTTGGACCCATCTGTAAAAATCCTATGCCAACCATTGTATTTATCATTTAACTCCGCAAATACATTACTTACTGGTAAATTTGGGTTGTAACTAGCTATGGAATACTGAACACTCTTCTCCAGGTTTATATTAATATAGTTTTTAATTTCAATGTAGGTAACCCAAATATCTAAGTTAAACATATTTAAAATTTGAAATGAATTTATAGTACATCCTCTCACATAGTTTATTGTAGTTCCTGCTTGCACGTAAGATATAGGAATTTCGCCTGCAGTTTGTTCAGGCAACTGGTACACCTATTGGTGGATTAAATCTCATCTTTGATGGGCCATTAAAGGAGAATTTGGATAACAGTTCAGGGCAATCAATTTCATTATTACGTATTTTCGCCAAGAAGATGCTATCCGAGATGTCTGGCCTATTTATAAGTGGCAACAAATGTAACTTCTTAAAGAGTTCCGGGTAATTTTCTGACTGTTATGGAAACAGATATTTTATGAACCTTCGCTGAAGATTTTCATCCGGTCATCATATTTTTATGACTGCACCTGTATTATTAATATTTTGCTCTCGATGTATTATAGTTGTAGATACTACGTCGCTGATGCATACAGAAGTGATCTCTGTATTAGACCCTGGAGTATTCTTATTTACTGCTTTTCCCGCCTCTCAGTAAATAATTGAAGTGTGTACTTCGATATGTACCCTGTTCTTCGCTCATCATTATTCTGATGTGCTTTTCTCCTACGTAAAAGAGACATTTTTTGCCTAACACGAAATGAACACCTTCACAATTAAAACACTTGAATTCTGTTACGTCACAATTTTCGTGACTACACCCACATTTTGGGCATATTTTCTTTTTTGTTGTACAAAACTTAATATGTCCAAACTGCCAACACCCAGATTACTGAGTCACCGGAAACACGTAAGGCTCAAGTTTAAATCTGCATTCATATGCGTATATGTATGACAGTAGAGTGTTACCTCTGAAACAAAATCTTACAGACTCACTTTCAATCCTAATTCTTTCTCGCTTTTTATTATTTCTAGTAGATAGATCTTTCTCGCTCAATTCCATATCCACCCCTTAACGATCGTACGATAAAGATAATTCATCAATTTTCTGACACTTAAAACCCATGTCTTTTAATTGATGGCAGTTTAAAACTGAATTAATATTTGTTAAAACTTTTATATTTGATTCTCGAGATTCCTGTGATATCTTTACCTCTTAATAATTTGGCCAAAGCCACTCAGGTAGGCCTCCCATGGAAGTTATACATACTTCATATGTAGTTACATCTTCATTTTGATCTCTTTGGTTTTTATTTTGATCTACCCTCCGATCGTTTTGTAATTCAATAGATACGCTTCGAATTAACTTTTTAGGCTTGCTTCTGTTAACGTTAATAAATTTATCTTCCGCACTATCCTCATCTTTCCTCTCTTTTCTCCTCTCCGCACTTCCTCTTTCATATATTTTGACAGCCTCCGAAATAATCGACTGCATCATTTCGGGTTCCCAAAAACTATTTCATAAAGTCGACATCACTAACATCTTCCTCATTCCTACATTCTTCCATGTTAACGACACTATGAAATTAGATCGTAGGATAATATTATTATATTATTACTTACAATAAGTATATATGCATGCTAACAGCGCGCGAGTGTTGTTCTTTGAGAAATCTATATTTATCATCAAAAACACAAACCGAAACAAGAAAAGGAAATGCACAAAAACACACAACACCAATATCTTTACAGTGGTACTTTGCAGTGCCACATTCAACAGTTTCAGAGAGTCCAGAAAGCTATGTCTAAATAGGTTATATCTTGTAGCTATCAAATGAAGCTGTATTGGACTCCTCTTCGATTCCACGGCCTAAGTTCGGGTCCAAAAACAAAAACAAAAACTGGTAAATCAATGAAAGTCTGCTGCCAACTACTGTCCCAACTGGTATAAGAAATGATGTGCGGTAGTTAAATCAAAAACACTAGTACGAAAAATTGAGATTTTTCGAACCTTTTTCAATGATCTCTGATACCATCTTTAAAATATATTCTTGGATACAAATTTTGGTCCTATGTCAAGAGATGCAAAATAAAACTATTTGGTCATGGGTTTACAAATATTCAAGGGGTTTCACTTTTATTTATGTAGTAGACTATGATTACTATCTTACCTCCCTTTTTTGCTTTTTTGATTCATAAGTGGCTAGGATGTCTTTTGTTTCAGTGTCCGCAATAATCCATCCTAAGTCCAGTTCTTCTATGACTTGAAGGTAAAGTAAATCAATTGATACTCTATCTATCATTAAGTCAACATCATAGCATGGATCCCAGTAACTGAAATTGTATTTTATGTATAATTTGCACGAAAAATAAGTATGTTTCAAATAGTAACATAGTGAAATATTCATACCTTTTTCTTAAAACTATCTTATCATCAGGCCTTACATATTTTGATGATATATAAGGTGATTCATAATCCTCTAGTTTCTTAAAACAAGGTTGGCCATCTTTTGCACAGCTCCAATTAAAAAGAAATAGGGAAAAATATTTTACTAGATCTTTAGACAAATTTACATAATTGCATGCAATATCTAACACAGTGCTGGAAGATTCTGTAGATGATACTGATAGTGGTATTCTGTATCCATTCATTAAAAATATCTCAATGTCCACAACATGCATCTTTATGGAATGGGTTTCTTGCTGAGCGGAGAGAAGGAATGTATTGAGAATGCCCGAATTTGCCAGAACAGGACTTTGTCCAACTGAAAATGTAAAAATTTTTTGTATATGTAATTAACAAAAATATACATCACAATTAGCATAATTAATTACATAATTGTATTTAACATTCACCTTGTTGAATGTATTTCTCTAAAGAAACTCTTCTTTCTTCTAATTGAGAACTCGTAAGAAACAACTTCTTTGGAGGAAAGGAAGGTAACTTGATATGTGTAAATTGAGCCTGCAACTGCTCGTGAAGGCTAAGCAGCTGCTTGTATCTAGTCGTACAGTGGAAAAATCCATCAATGTGTATATTGTATCCCTGAAAATAAAATCTTATTAGATATAATTCCCTTCCCTGTACATTTACAAATAACCATCCAATTAATGTAAATCTTTAAGAATAATATTGATGGCACTTAGATAAAGAAAACATTGATATCAAAACTAATAACTCGGTGATCTATTACCGTATAGTTAATTCCATTGTCGTCGCGAAATTGTTGCAAATCAGGAATAGAAAAATGCATGTTTATATTTTAAAGGAATAAAAATTGACATTACTCCTCGAATATACAGAATTTATAAACTGTTTTAAATTTGAATTTATTTCCTAACTTTGGAAAAACAAAACTTCGCCCACTTTACACCAAATACTGACGGTGACGTGAGTCAAAATTTAAATGTCACAACACAACATATTGATGTATTGCCAGTAAATGCCAATTATATATAAATAAAATTGTATCAATTAACAATTCGCTACAGAATAAAACTCATTGTTAGTTCAAATAATTTTAGCATATACATACATTACATAACATAGTATAACATCGTCCGTTAGGAAGTATTATCTTCACAATTCAAATAGAATGAATTCTTTGAGACTTAGGATATATAATTAAAAAAATATTGTCATCAGTAATTTTCCTCATTATTTTTGACTGTCGGAGAAAAAAAAAGTGAACTAAAGACGTATACTTTATAAAACTAAACGAAAAATAAACAACTAAGACAGGTCATGCGGCATGGTCATTCGATCTTAGCTTGTCCGTAAGGACGAATCTTACAACTTTTTGATTGTCAATTGTCATTGCCAATTGCCCATTGAAAGTGCGTTTATTTGTTTTTATTTTTAATAACACGGTTAGTGGCACTTTTTTATTTAATTAGCAATTCTAAAGGCTTACATCCAATAAAAACAACAATAAAATGGCAGAAATTGACCCAAATCACCTTCCCGCTATAACTATCCAATATAATTGGAATGAAGTTTTAAGGTATCGTGTTTTATTTACAGAGATAAAAAATATGATGGTATGCTTTTTGAATATCTGCTTAAATTATAACGTATATACATATTAGGTACATCTACGATACATTGTTTTAGGCATCCAAATAAGAAAGTTTGGATATCCACGAAATATTTAAATAAACCGAGTTATCATGATTCCATCAACACAACAGTGAATGATAACGATGGAAAAATAAAAGTGAATGTTTCCGAAGAGTTCAACTTTATATCAATTTCAAATTTGAGCATAGTGTTAAGAGATGTAAAATCCGGACTCAAAATAGCATTCATTGCTCCTAACAAGGCTCATGATATCCATATTAAAGCTGTTCTATCAGTTTCGACCGCCGAAAACGCCTTGGCTGTATCCTCTTGTGAAAATGATAAGCTCATAATCTGGGATACCAGGACAAGTAAGTTTGCTCTTAAAAATATATATGTATCAATGTATTGGCATAAGAATTATGTGAATGTTTTTGGAAAGAAATGAAATATACTTACTACACTATTACTACTTACATATAAAAATAGCTTATATATGTGTCTATATATATACATTCATGTGCACAAAAGCGGTCTTATTGCTTGCAGAGCAATATCTTCCAGTTTTATGTTTGTTGTCAATCTTATGTTTGTTGGTTATTCATAAGTAGGCAAAAGTAAAAAATTTCTAATATTACTATTAAATTGATGGACAAGGCCGGGCTTGGTCGCAGGCACCTACTGGCTCCAAACAGCTTGTGATGAATACTGTGTGTGCTATCTGGGGAGGATATGTCCTGCAGTGGATGTCTCTGCTGATGACGATGACCACTACTACATTTAGTGTTAAGTTCAGTTCAAATATGTTCACGTTCCATTCCATAAATTCATGTTGGTTTTTATTTTTTTTATAGATGAGGAAGTATTAGATCTGGAAGGACATGGTGGACCAGTTTACAAATGCAGATTCTTCCCATCAGGGACAGTAGTCATTTCTGCCGGAGCTGATGGCAGTTGTCGTATATGGTGTGCCGAAACTGGAATCAACCCAGTCACCCTCAAAGGTCACACCATGGCGGTTGCTGATATTGCTATTATTGGAAGAGGCAGGAACGTTGTAACAGTTAGCAAGTAAATTTTTGAGATACATATATAGTTATTGTTCCATATATATGCTTTTTACGTAGCAGTCGAAGTAGTAGTCGTGACAGACAATAATTGAGAGCATATTTTGGGTTTGTTGTAACCACAGCACAATCCCTTATGTAACATAATATTGTAAATGCTTAACCATAGCTCCAGTAGAAATCTAACATTTGTAAATATTCCACACATAGAAATTTGCAGGCAATGCATACTCAAAATATATATTTAGTGGAAAAAGTCATATATTTCCATATGTTAAATGTTGAACACCAATTTTCAGAGATGGTTCTGCAAAACTGTGGGATGTTGGTCAGGCTTTGAGTTTGGCTGACATAGTTGTAGGGCAAGGAACCATAAACTGCTGTGCTATTACTACAACAACAGATGAAGTTCCCATTGAAAATCCAAGAGAGGTAATTCTCATATATTAAGACATTATTATTGGTACTTCATTTAATCATCTACCCTATTCCACACATAAAAAAATAACATCTAAGTACAATGCATCTTGAGTATAAAGAGAAACAACCGAACTATCGGTTTCGGGCAGTTCCAACCAAAAAAATCAAGTTTTGGCTTAAAATACGCAGGTATAATATAAATCATTCGGTAGATTTCGTGGCCACTTTTAAACATAGCCAGTTGTGGTGACTTATGATTGTTTTGTAAATAAATGATTAGGTAAACAGTTGCTTGAGCGTAATATAACTTACCTTACTAAGGTTATAAATAATATCTAGTTCTCGCTAAAAGCAGTGAACAGGAAGTAAGGCAACTTGCCGTTACTTACTTTCAAATTTTCTTTATTGTCTACACCATGGGGTTGCAGAGTAGTTAATTTAGATTAAAATGTAATCCTTATAGCCTGACCTAGCAAAGTAGCCCTAAAATTAGCAATCAACATTTATATCACAGAAGGTTATTTCTGTCTTATGTCGATATATATTTGTAAATTATTTCATATAAAATGAGTGTGAGAGTACGTTTCTATCTAATTTTTTTCTAGATAAATTTAATTTCTTCACTGAATATGGGGACAAACGAGTAAACGGAATCTTTCGACGACTACACCCATGGACATCTGTTTTATTGTTGCCCTCTTACAAAAAACTGTGAGTACTGGTATCTTGTGACAAGGACCGATAGGGCCCTGTTACCCCCGCAGTACCAACGATACTCGCAGCAATTAACATGCCATACTTCGTGGCCAGTTTATTATATAGTATTGGATTGAAGAGATCACCAGGAGGTTTCTAGTGTCTACCGAGACTCGTAAACATTTGCACCGCCAGTGGTTAGGTAAGAGGTGTCCTTTATTATATTCCCCAATAGGCGAACGGACACTTAACAAGCTGCATTGAAATTCGCATCACTTTGCACCAATTTCATTATTGCATGAACGATAGATGGTGCAATGCAGCAATGACGCTAACACCAATTTAATTTGTGTATTTAAATTAAAGTATGAACATGTAGTGTAGGCTTTCTTAAGTAACATGACTTAAGTATAAACACGTGAGTTTATATTTAATTCATATGTCAAGGGATTCGGATTCGGTTTAGGCCGAAAGTTCGATTTCGACTGAAAAACCAGCTTCGGTTGGACTCTAACAAGTGTTTAAATGTGTAATCTATTTCTAGTAGCGATGTGTGAAAACGTGAAACCACTAAATTTGTCTAAAAGTTTGGGAGCCAAACATCAGGCACAACTTTTGGAGATTTTGTTTTATAATACGTGTGCAAGATGCATAATGTTAATGGTTTTATACGTAGCATGTGTTAATTATTTGTGTAGATTGTAGTGTAGTGTAAATTTCTCTGTTTGCATGTATGTCCATACAAACCAGGTATGATTAGTGTGCAAATGTTTGTTTAAGGTGTCTCAGGTGAACACAGCAGATAAACTGTTAGTGTTTGGGTGTGAAAGTGGTCACGTCGTAGGTGCTCATGTTGGCAGGAGGGAGGTACTGTACCGATCACAACTGGAGGCCGCAGTGAACGCGTGCATAGTCATGGACGATATAATTATTGTCGGGTGTAGCGATGGAAAGGTAAATAGTATCGATATCTACACTAATAACATGGAGCTGGAGGGTTTGTTTCTTGTTCTGAATATGCTAATCTCGTTACTATTGGCGTGAATTGAAAAATTATTTTTGTGTTAAATATTACTACACTACGTTCTCCTGTGCAACGGGATTGGGCCGGCACGACCGGGTAGGTGCCTCTCGCGCACATAATACCACCGTAAAGTGACATTTTCATCATATATATGCCGGTGGCATGTTGGTGTTGTTGTGAGGAGGACAACGCATCGGCATAGTAATTATGCGGGTGTTGATGGGCATCGGTGGTCATAAAAAAGCTCAGATTTCTCTTTTGACCCTATTATATTAAAAAAAACCATTTATCGAGGAAGGCTATTTACAGTGACGACTAATACTACTAATGCCAATGATACCGCGGGTTGGTGCTAGTTCCAATTTACCTTATGGTACTTAGGAAGGGGCTAGTCTAGCTTAGTGTGATAAATCCACAGATATTATTGATTTAATTAACCAGTAAGAAAATCAGTATATTATCGCGGTTTCTTTAAATTATTTATCTAGCCCGACGTTTCAGAATCTTTACAGCAACCATAGTCACGGGTGTCGTAATGTCGCAAGTTATTAAAAATATCCTAAGAATTATAATTACTTAGTTGTTCCGATGTACGCATACAGTACTTATTATATCTTGTTGTCTTGGAGTGTTATGTTTAGTTTTTGATTTGATTATCTTTATCACTGGTTCCCTAATAGAGGGAAGAATGGAGTGAGGAAGATGACTAGGCCATCTTCTCTATTGAAATTTGGATGTATTTTGATTTCATTAGTCTCTCGGGTGGGCCATCCTTCGGTGTCTTCTAGTGCAAGGAGCATACTGAAGTTGGGAGTATAATCGAATAAAAAACTAAAAATAACACCTGAAGACAGCAAGATATAATAAGTACTGTTTGCGTTTATCGGATTAACTTAAAAAATTTAATTCTTCGGGTAGTCTTGATAAATCGTGACATCTGGACATCTATCATCTTCTTCCAACCGTGGTTGCTTTAAAGCTTCTGAAACGCCGGGCTAGTTAAATAATTGAAACATTCGGATAAGCTTAAGACTTAATACATACCCTCTGATTGTAAGGATATTCATGGGCTTAATGTTTCATAGGCATTATCTGAGGGAAGGCAAACGAGAAATCGCATCATATGACTTTTTTTTCTCTCCAAGTTTAAATATATTTTTGTTATTTTTAGATCGTTTACCTGACACCAGAAGATGGGTCTCAAGTGATGGACCTCCACGAATCCATGAGTCCGATACTTAGTTTAAAAGTCCTCAACAAAGAACTATACGCTGTCGGCAGACAAGATGGCAGCGTCACTATAATATCACTGCAGAAAGTGCACAGCCACGTCAGAGTGCAGCTCACAGGGTCTGATTGTGACGGTATAAGAGACATAGCCTTTAACGGAAAGTGGGTATTGACGGCTAGTCGTGACTCGTATGTGAGAAAGTATGATTTCAATCAAATAGCTGTACACTTTAAACGCTAATTAATATGTTATAGGACCCGAGGGTATAGACAATTGGTATTCCGAGAACGCTGTTGGTAAAATCTTTGATTATCTCAGATTGTTCATTTTATGCAATAAAACAAGATGTCGATTTGAATTGTTTTGCGTCAACTCTTAAACGAGGGGTGAAGACGGGACCAAGCAGGATATAAACAGGCTGAACTTTAGCTGAATGACACTTACACATGTATATTTCGAGATTGAACGGGTAAATTTGAAAGAACAACGATATTAACATTAAATACAAACTCACGAGCAATAATATACAGAGTGGGCATTAAAATACCACGAAAATTTGAAACGCCAGTAGTACTAGATACGACAGTTCTAAAACTATCAGATTGACTAATTACTACAATTTTGATTGACTAGTAACAACAAAACCTAGAAAAAATATTTTCAAACAAACTAAATCAGTTGAAAATAATTTAATTTTATTGCGTCATGCGTATGTATGAGGTCACCAACCTGCCGTGGTCCGCCGCTCGCGGCCGGTGACTTTGTTATGATGGAAGTAGTGTTGTACCTACCTACCTCTAGCGACCGCTCAAGTGTCGCTCACTTCCGGGTGACAGCTTCGTAATAGGATACATCGTGTTGAGATTTGTTAAGGTGAAAAATATTATTTTGTGACTAAATTACTGAATATATTTTATTGCTTTTTTGTGTGTAGACTAGGAAGGTCATTGCACATACTGTGTCAATTTTTTATGTATCATAATCCCAACCCCGTTTATACACTGGACACATTTTCAAAAATATATTAACATCTACTATTCAAACGTATGTATGACGCAGTTGGATTCTCTGATTCGCCGTTACGGCTAGTCACTGTCAAAAACAGAGAAGTTTTATTTTGTGGCGGGCCAACGATAAGGCGGATTGAATACGGCTGAGTGAAATGGCGCCAGAATGATTTCACTGTTATACAATATTCAATAAAGCTATCATTATGGAAATTAAGTGAATCATCGTCCTTTTCTGACACGTTGTAGTTCCTAATTTTAACACTCGAGGCGTTGTTTGGCATGTTAACAACAATGACGTCGATTGTGGCATATAGACAAATAAAAAACTTTGCCGAGATAGGTTCTAAGGTTTGGACGGGAGCGTAGATCCCGACTGAGCCCTCGTGGTTAGGTATTTATTTGTATCCGTCACTATGACTTCCTGAAATCAAGAGATTCAATCAAGCTAAACGGCAGCCGCCATAATGAATAACGTCTCGCAGTGATAATCTGGCTGATCGTTTACCCGCCACAAGACAAAACGGCCCTGTTTTTGAATGTGGCAAGCCGTAATGATATACGGCGATTTGTACAAAACGACTTCCCACATTTTGTTCTAAAATATCTAATCGTATGGTTGTGCCAAAACTGTGCAAAAAATTTTGGTTTCTCATAAATAAAAGAATAAAATCGTCGGACATGGTTTGGAGCACTATTAGCAGCGGATTGTTACGTACTGATGATGATTGCATTAATCATCGTCACAAAATTTACCCCACTCAGAAACCCTTGTGTTATACAATTGTACTAATAATTTAAAATATAAATACTATGTTCCGTTACATGCACGCACAAAAACTTACTGAACGTATTAAAATATAAGTATGAAGGTTAAATTTGACAAAAAACTGGAATAATTTTAAAAAATCTAATTTTTATCTTATAAAAAGTAATGGTTAGGTCAGAATACACACATCTCGCGCACACTATGCTGTCCAAAGGAGATAGCTAGATAGTCGCTATGCTGTCGTGTTTCGTGCGGTCTGTGAGTTTACGCTGGTCTACTGGAGGGGAGGTTGGAATCAGCGCAATACACATGCATACCAGTTATATCAAGGCATCCGCATAATTACTACGCCTACATGGTGTTGTTCTTTTCGCCAATGGGCCACATCGCTACTCGCAATTCACACGAAACGCGACACTGAAATTGTCACTTTACGGCGGTATCATGCGAGCGAAATTTAACTTTCCCGGCCGCACCGGCCTTCTTCCGCTGCAATGCAGCACGGCACTACCTCTTACTAAATCGTTTGGCCCCTATATACTATAAAAGACAAAATAGCACAAGATGATTGACTCAAGTCGCAACTTATTTCCGAGCTCAAATCGATGAAAACTACCATTTTGTAATTGTTTACATTATTTCGAAACTACATCCTGTGTACATGTTTTTGAAACTGCCATGGATACATGAAAATGTCGTTGGAAGTATTGACGTTTTATTTATTTTATATTTTTTATGACGCGGGGAAACGCATTTGCGTAAATGCGCGAGGCGCGTGCCTTCACCGGCCCTGGGTGGGGTCCAGTGGTGTGTGGGACTCGCGGTAGCGGTAGACACATGATAGTGCCGAATACCCACAAAAACCACCCCGAGTGCCATCAGTGCCGCCCTTGGTGATGTGTCCCGGAACAACAATCATCAGGGCATCTCGACGGCTAGTCAGCCCCTAAGAGTCCAACTGCACCTCCACAGATGCCCAGCACTACAGGACAACCCCACCGACTTTGGGACAATGCAATCGGGTGAGGTTCGTATCTCTTGCCCCTTGCCCCGTGCAAAAAAGCGCCGCCACTTTTTCTCTTTTGTCCCCTCTTCTTTTAAGAGGGGTACTAAGAGCCGCCATCTCCTCGGTTCAATTGGCTTCGCCCAAGGTGTCTCGGATAACCCCAGGCTACTGAGCCCCACCGCCACGACAAGGCTTGAACCACGGTGGGGACCTAATGTGTACCTAGTTCCGCCACAGTCAGACGATTAGATAATTCAGAACAACTTGTACTATGCATATTTTTAAGTAATAGATTTTAATTTTTTACACATTAAAACTGCACGTTTCAGCCACCAATTGACATGTCAACATGCAACAGCGCTACTAATACCTAGCCTTGTTATATTCATTGAAAGAAAGAAAAAAAATGTTTTTTTTAAATTGCAAATAGCATTTATTACTTTTACAGTGTGTTAGTTTAATACACAAATGTAAGACAATTAAAAATATAAGAAGCTTATTCGTAGATAAGATGGAGATCTATTGGCGGCAATATAGTCCCTTAAACGTTGAGGCCAGTTGTCAATAGAAGCACGCACTCTTTCCATCAGGAAAATCTTACTGGCAATCATATGGATTGATTTAGGGCCTCCAAATTATTATGGCGTTTAGAGCAAGCTGTACTCTCCGAAATTGACCATAAACCATATTCCAGCGGTTAATCCGCTGTCGGAACTAGACGACGGCCAGTCTTCCAAGACTGCGTGGACCGAGCCTTATTATACTCGGCGCCAGGTCTTGCCGGAAGGGCCATACTTAGTTAATGAACATGGTGCTATTAAGGGGCTTAACTTCCTTCTCAAGATTGGTACCTTGATACATTTGTGCCGATATTTTTAAAGCTTTTCCACAAAAATATGGCTCAGTCACTCCTTCATAGCTAAACCTATCTGTGAAGTCGGATAATGACATGCTGCACTCTATCGATAATTGGAAAGCTTCCTAAGAACTTTGAGCACAAGTACGGTCATTTTGGCTGTTAAAATATTGCTCAATTGTAAAACAAATCACATCCGTAAACAATTATTTTTT
Organism: Eumaeus atala; assembly: GCA_017140195.1. Classification (NCBI taxonomy): domain Eukaryota; kingdom Metazoa; phylum Arthropoda; class Insecta; order Lepidoptera; family Lycaenidae; genus Eumaeus; species Eumaeus atala. Next base: position 392,247 of record JAFELO010000014.1, on the reverse strand, counting down.
TAGACCTCCCTTTGCGTGACAACGCTTCAGTAGTTGTTCCGATTTCAACAACACCCTATTCACCTTTAATTTATCAGTGAAGAAATAACCAGTGCGTCGTGCTTATAGGCTGCAACTCCTAACTCATCTCTTAAAATACGCGACATGGTTCTAGGTGCTATCTTCATTCCTGAGATAAAATCTTTTTCTTCGAATTCTTTTCCCTACAGCTTTGACGACGGCCAGACCTTTCTCTGTCACAAACAGAGTCTCATTGTACACAAACATTTCACTAAAACCAAGTGTGTGGAGAGTCTTAGAAATTGCATTTGACTCCATACCTACTTTGAAATCACAGCGATTCTGTTCCATTTATCACCCCACTCCATTTTAATATCGTAAAATTTTATACAATGTATCGGCGCGAAAATGAGAAAACACAATGAACAATAGTATAAAAATGACGAATTCCAAGTCCGAATGCAATATTTTTTATTGTAACAGTAACATTTATGGCCCGACTAATTTACATTCAATATTAGACAACATGTAATTGCCGAAGCAGCCGTCTAAAGTGATATAATTTATTTTAACGTACTATACTAATTAACTATCAATTTTAAATATTTTAAGGCAACATTATTATATCATGTATAACTACATTGTTTGGAATTGATGTTTTAAGTATTTTGTTTTATTTGCTTTAGAGATTTTTAAATACCATTGTCTTGCCCTCCGTAATAGTGGTCCATCTAGATTTGAACTGCTACTTACAAGTGACACCAAGAGTTATTGGTATTAAAGGTTCACTAGCCGTTTTGGCCCAAAAATATTCCTCTGCAGTCGATGGAAATGCTTAAAACTGATTACTCTACGAACCAACAGAGCCCTAAGTCCTAATATGAGTACAAAGGCCATAAGAATATGGCCTTACATGTATTGGTAGGTCCAGGGGTAGCATATATAGCAGGGATCGTTATAAAGAAACAAGTTAAAGGTTGGGAAGGTAGGTATGTATATGATAAAGCTAGTATGAAGTTTGTCAGATTTCTATCTTTTTCACTTGTTGGCGCTAATTATAAGATAACGCGTCTAAATGTAAAAAAAATGTTTATTTTAGCATTCGATTAAGACGTACAAAATTGACATTTTGGTGACAACTTGATTGTTTTCTTATTACAAAGGCATTTGTATGGCGATACCTGTAAAAATAAATACTGGTGATTAAAATATTGTTCTACCCTACACATCGTTTTTTTAAATATTTAAATGTGTATTACAATTTTTAGGCATGCTTAACAATGTTATGTGCGGTCACGCAGTATGCTACTGTAACGCTGACCTCAATATTTATGCACTGATCCTGTAGCCTGTCTCAATGGCGGTGGCACATTGAACAAACATCAGTGCTACTTATAGCTGATATAACTAAAATAATTTAGCTTAATGCGCATGGCCGTCGTGAATATGACTTCGATCAAGATTATTCAGTTTTTTTTTTCGCAAGAAATCCCACCAGTCCTGACTCCTAGGTGGGATCCGATGGGTGTGTGGGACTCGCGGGTGTATGGTGATAGAGGTGCTCCAGATTATGAATTTACCTTGCAGTAATTGTTGCTATAACTAGTGAGACCCCTGTGTAGATGTTGACTTAGATTTTTCCACAACTGAGCATCAAATTGAACGTTATTTCTCAACCTTAACCACTTTTCGTTACTGTCCAATCCTAAAAGTAGGTAAGTAAAACTCCGTAAAATAGGCTAGTACATATCCTTTCTTTTTGTTTAGGCGGGGAAACGCATTTATTTACGTGCCATCACCAGCCCTGGGGTCGCGGCAAATTGTACTGGGGATTATCTTAGGTATAGGCTAATACCAATATCTTTAAATAAAAAACGGCAAGAAAACTTTTGATGTTCATGAGCCTTATATAATTTATTGTTTTAGCAGCAACAGAAATAAACCATTTGTAAAAATTTCAAATCTCTAGCTATAACGCTTCATGAGATACAGCCTAGTTAGATAAACGGACCTTGGAGTTCTATTAATAAGATTGGTTTTACCTTTGGGTGCTTAATCCTAAAAACGCAATATCTCTTCTACGAAGTATGATGCTGTTTCAACAGTTGTAGGTGCTTTAACCTAATAGGGATATAGTATATTTTGTTCAGTGTCCTAAATGGTAAAGCGATATGGCTTATTTTTTTATAGAGTTGTAATACGTTAAAGTGTTGTGACACAAATACCAAATAGCCAAATGAATGAGTCGTCTTAAATAAAATGAAAATTTATTAAGAAAGTTAATATTTCTTATTATTTAAGGCATAATGTCAATGGATGTAAATGTACATTTTGCGTATGTCACTTTTTTGTTATATTTTATATAAAAAATTGCCATATTTATATTTTACACCCATGTAAACATATTTTTTATTTAAATAAATATCCATTAGAAGAGTCAAAGTAATGTTATAGTAGTTTCTATAATACACGAACTACTAATTATAAAATTTTAAGAAATATTATTTATAGTAAAAAATGAACGCCGAAAAAAAAACATGTTTTTTCTACAAAAACCAATTTATTTTTTTGGTTACATTCCTTAAAAATTTGTGCAAATGCGTTGTCTATTACATTACATAATGCGCCTTGTGTTGAATAAAGGCAATCATCTGAATTTGATAGAAATTGATTCTGTATAAAACTTGTAAATATTGTTATGTTTAATTTTCATTCATATGTTCATTTAGTCTTTTTATTCACATCTCAAAATATTCTACTTACACCCCTACGCGTCCAAAAAAAGTATGCCGTAATGCTCTAACTTCACAATTTTGCTACAATCTGTTCCTTCAATTTTCGTATCTTATTGAATTAAAAATTTTATAGTGATGAATTGTTATTAGTTTTTTGTGTTAAGAGTGTTAAAAGTTATTTTGCATGTGTTCATAATTTGTTGTATCGGCTAGTAAGTGATAAGTGACGAAAAATCGTGTTTTTCATGTTGGGTAGGGGTTTGTTTATGCTTTGGGATACTGAAATAAATGAAAAAATATACGAAAATACTTACCTAAATTAGCTATTTCGCTAAATAAGCAAAAGTTTAAAGAGTTAGTTACCTGTCTTGTACAATCGTTCTATTTTACAGTTGACTTGGTATAACCAATTTGCCCAAATATCTAAATTTTCAACAACATTTAACAAACCATTACACCATTCACGATAAAGTTTCATATTTGTTATTAAATCTAAAAGTAACAATAGCTTTCAATATATCACTATTACGATATAAACACATATTATTAATATTTATTTAATATTGTTATGTATATTAATAAGCGAAGAAAAAAAATCCCATCCCTTTCTCACAGAATTGCGCAAATTAGGTACAGTTGAAGATTATATAGAGATTTGCTGGAATCCAACATTTTAATATAATATGCATTAGATTTTCTTGTTATAATGACAAAAAAAATTATACGCACATTACTACACGTAATAATAAATAATAAATATAATAAATAATAATACGCACGCAAAAAAAAAAATAAATAAATAAATAATAATGCCTAAACCCACAGTCGTCTAAGTGACAATGACATTTCGTTTTTATTAAGTACCTACATCAAGACGATCTCCGTGCAGTAGCCGGTCCGGGATGGATGCGAATAGCAGGAGATCGGTCGTCTTGGCGTTCTCTGAGAGCGGCCTATGTCCAGCAGAGGACCGATAAGGGCTGATGATGATGAAGTACCTACATTCAGTTTTTTTATAATTAATATCTAATTTCTATCTATGGGCGATCACTAGTTATTTAAACGCATATTATCTACCTTGACTTAGGTCGGTTTGCTTCTTTTGCGGCGAACTTATAATTTCTGTTTGGAGACCTTTAAAAGTACAGTTTATTTTTAATCGACTTCGTTAGTTTATCTAATCTAATCTTGACGATACTTTAGAGTTCACGTGCCTAATGAATGTGATTATATATACTCTATACAGTGTGGGTCGTTGTTTTGCTGCTACAGATTTTTCGATGGAATATTTCATGGTTTTATCACGCTACGTGCCATGAAATGGCCAAACGACTTTTTTTTGCATAGTCTAGGCTAGGAAGCTATCGAAGTGTTTAGTGATTACCGGCCGTCATAAACATCCGCATAAATAATTGTTATACTGGCGCTTCCTTCCTAAGATGGGATTCCTTCAATGGGGCACTGGAAACTCACAAAGCGGATAAATCGCAACAGCACTTTGCGGCGATATCATGTAAGCCAGTGGCACTCTTTACAAACGTCATGATACTGAACTCTTAACTGTATAACTGTCTCGTAATATGACAACTTAAATATGTATGCGGAAGAGTGTACCTAATTCCCCCCTAAAAGCCCCAGGTTTTCGTGTTGGCACAATTCCGCAATAGCCATAATTACTCACGCTTATCCACCTTCTGTTTTGCGCGAGTTTGTAATTTTTTATTTCTTGTTTCTTGTCTATTTCCTCTACGAATTTTTTCATCTATACTAATATTATGTAAGTGTTGTATTGTCAACGAATGCTGCTCTTGGGGTGATGTTTTTCCTAATGTTATCGATCGTTTTAGATTTTCATCCTCACTATTATCGATATTTTCCACATTCTTGTACGGTTCTGTTCTTGTTGCTTCTTCGTTGTTAGACAAAGTTTGGAGTAACTTGTTGCGACTTTTCGATTGATCATTAATAATCGCGTTTATATTACTAGTATAGATATCGTAAACATCACTAGTTAAATATACTTCTTTACCGTCTTTCATAATATTTTCATCGATTTTTTCGTAGGTCTGTACTTTGGAATTATCGATTTCTAAATCAGCGGTCTTTATCGGATTTTGTATTTCCACAGATTGCTCATCCATAATTCGATAATTATTATTCAGAGACAGCCTAGAGACCTCATCTAATTCTATTAATTTTCCCATAGACATCACAGATTTGCTAACACTTGCTGTTGCTTTCAAGGGTGGAACGAATATATATTCGGGCCAAGATTCATCTACTACAGCTAAAATTCAATGAAAATTAGCATAAAATTGGTTAAGGGAGAAATATAAAGAGGTAGAAAATATTAGTAAAGCATACCTAGGTTTGTAAAAGTATGTATATTAATAAGGGTAAGATGTAGTGCCATACATGAGGTTGTGCCTCTTGCTCACATGACACCGCCCTAAAAACGAACATCGGTATCGAGTTTCGTGCGTTTTTTGTGCAAGCAGTAAATTACTTTGTGGGTGCATATAATTAAAATTAAAAGTAGGAATTACGGGTAAAAAGTAATACAGATCTCTCCTATAATTGTAACAGATACAATGGTAAGCTCACCTCTCTCGCTGACGATGTCGGTATATTGTGTCAAAGGCCAGAATCGAATAAAAGGCAGTATCATGCTGCATTACAGCCGAATTGTGTCGGTATGACCGAGAAAGTACCTCTCTCTTTAATTATATCCCCGCCTATATGAGGGCTATACTGTCGCATTTCTAGTGGTTTATGAGTAGTCGCTAGAGAATTTGAAGGGAGTGTAAATCAGGGCAAAGCATCTGCGACGACAATTTTACGGACATCTGTTGGCGTCGGTAGTCGTCAAAAGGCGGCTCCGATTGCTGAATTATCCCTTATACTATAAAACCAGATGATCTTGAGCTACTACTTAGTACTTATTAAAAATAAACTCACATAGTAAGTATGGGCTTGGTGCTGTTAGTGAAATTGTTTTTGTACTATTGTCGGTATGTATGGTCACACTTCTTGTTTGTGGAATTGAGTAGCTGTTGTCTCGTATATTCATTTTGCTAAAAAAACATGGGCTTTAGTGAGGTATTGAGATGCTATTTCACTAGCGTTTTTCATACCTAAGCAGGCAGTGAAAATGAAACCTTGTGTTCTCACTAACACTACTATCACCAAACGTCGTTCCATTTTGTTGGTCTCAATGGTAGGGTGATTGTGATATGTGAAATAATGTAAATCAGGGACGTTGCAAGTGTATATAATACATTTTCGATATAACGATATTTTTTCATAAAACATCATACCGGAGTTCGATATATCGAGGAAAGTGTATCGATATTTCAGGCAAGTTTTTCAAATAGTATTTATATTGTATAAATTTAAATTTGAATCGAAAAAGAAGTAACTGGGACTTTTTGTCGCTAGAGGGTAACGCTAATTCTCGAAATAAATTTTTCGTTCTGCGCGGCCCTGTGTCCACACAAAAAAGGCCTACAAATATCTATTGAAAATTTATTAGCTATATTTATAAGTTTTGTGATCACCTACAATTAGATTTAGATTCTATTATAGTTTAGATACAGTTAGATTGATTGGAAATAGTTAAGTTTAATGGCAAAAAAAATGTTCTGAACGAACATATTTTCACTTTTATGTTCCGATTCATAGTCTAAGATCATTTTGCCTCCAGCGTTTTAACTCTTAACATGATTAAACCACAGGGTAAAACTTACTTCACATGTTTTATAGTTTTTAACACGTAGGTAATATTATCTTTGTTAAAACTTTTTAATATGAACAAACACATTGATTGATTCTCGATACATGGAAATATCTATATTTATAGGCATCCTTATTTACGAGTGTATTAGGTTATATAATAATAATTTAATAGGCTTCTATAGATGTGTTACAGAAGCTAAGCTAGCTACAATATTTAATTAAGTGGTTTAGCACAGGGCTGCCTTTATGAATAAATACGAATAGAGTAAGAGAATACAGATATAACAAAAGATATGCCTACAGAGCATATCTGCTGCGTTTAATAGTACTCACCTTGGGATCAAGTAATCTAATCGGTTATCTGAAAAATCATTAAAAATATTATTGTATCAAAAAGTATGAGCGGTTGCTGGATAACTTGTATGCTGTCACTGTCTTTCCAACTTCGTGTTTCCATTAATTATTTTTTTATAATGCATCTCTCTCTCAGCGATTTATTCATCTTTGAGGATAACTCTGTATTAATATCTGCATTATCTAAGTTGTTCAAAATAAAGTATTCCTCAAAAAGATACCTGCTACCGACAGTGGGAAGTGCGACAAGCATAGCGTCACTATGAGTGGTATCGTGTGAGCCAGTGGTGCCTCTCAATAGTACGGTCCGATTGGACTGCGACGCAGCCAGTGTTAATTGATACTGCCCACTGATGCACAATTATTAGGATTTAGGTCATCCAAAATAACATTCACCGTGTACGCTTACTCGAATTCGAATGTTAGGTAAGCAAAGTAATGTAAAAATATATTTTTGATTCTTCAATAAAATTTTAAAATCTTTATCTAAATATTACCCATATTTTGATTATAAAATTTTACTTTTTTTAAGATATCGTCAGCTGAGTCTGAAGAATTTTTATCTTCTTCCTCATCTAAGAAACTTCCATCCCGGTGTTCACTTTGTGTCTTGTTATGCGTTATAAGGTCGGTGATATTTTCTGTCATAACGATATCATTATTGGTATTGTTTAGTTCTTCTGTATTCATGTCATCTACGAGTATATTGACGTCTGTCCCGCTTGTGGCAATTTTGTTAATTTCTTCATGCTCATCGTCATCGGGTACTTGATTTTCTTCATCGCCTTCCCTTTGCACTGCAATTGTATCAGAATTTTTGTTGTATGCGTTATCCAACATTTCATTAATAATATATGTTATGTAATCTTTATCTATAAATAAATTTCCATTTTCAATGTTCTCTTCTTCCTCTAATTCTTCCAATACCATCGCATTATTATCACCCAAATCTTGTGCTTCCTTGTAGTCGCTTAATTGTTCAGAACTCTTAGAAGAAACAAAATCACTAGAGGTTTCTATTGATTTGTCGTCGCTTTCTCTAGATTCTGATTCACATTTCACTTCGCACAAAACCTAATGCAAACATAATGTCGATTAAATGTTTGTTGACGTATTATTATACGCTAAGGTAGATAGTAGGTAATATTTACCATAACGCTATTTAGTACATCATCTAAAAAGTCTAATACGGGACCCTCTTCTTTCTCCAGATCTGAAAAAAAATTATTAAATCCTTTTAATTTCGATAATGGTGTTTCCCATGGGAATGGTGCGCCATGAAGAATTTGAGTATATCATATTCAGATAAGAGGAAAAGTAGTCTAATATATGTAGTATAATTTATGTAGTAATAAAATCATTAGGAACCTTGTAAATCTTTCAATAATAGGTTAAATGAAGACTCTTCCACTATGTCTGCGACCCACACTGTAACCTAAAAATAAAAACGTACTGGTGTAAACGCTTTCTCAAACAGGTTTTTAACTCAAACATTACTTATTAATTGTATGATAACCTTACGTGATATGGCAGGAATCTATCATTCCATATAAGTTTTTACAGTTTCGTCAAAGACTTCACAAAATTAGGAGGTCGTCAACTCAACCGTATGTTTTAGTATGTATGGTAGGCGATTATGTCGTTAATTGTAGACTGATTTTCATGTCTTTTTTCCTCGAAGTGGCATACTCAGTCTCATTCTACTAAGTCAGGATCTGATGATGGGACCACTCTTTCATTATTACATTATAACATTAACGGACATTTGGATATGGTAGTCATTAAGCTACGAGGGTGGATCTAAAAGTTCTAAGCCCGACCAAGAAAATGAAAGAAAAGTGGATCTATATTTATTTTTATTTTTTGACATAGTCTCTATCTAGTTCAACACATTTCTTCCACCTGACCTGCAACTTGTTTATCCTCTCGAAAAAAAAAGTTTCCGGAAGGTCGGCGAAATAATCGTTTACTGCGACTATCACCTCATCTTTGGTCGAAAATTTCGAGCCACCCAAATGTTTTTTAATTTGGAAATAAATGATAATCCGAGGGGGCTAAATCCGGCGAATAAGGTGGGTGGGGCAGCAATTCGTAGCCAATCATGGGTTACAGACGTTGTTTCAACCGAAGTGTGAACACGTGCATTGTCTTGATGAAACAAAACTTTCTTACGCAACATTCCCGGCCTTTTTTCTTTTATTTCTTCCCGGAGTCTTCGTAAAAGGTTACAACAATAACTAGAATTTATAGTTTGACCTTTCGGTAAATAATCTACAAAAATAATGCACTTCGCATCCCAAAAAACAGAAGCCATGACTTTGTTAGTCGACAAAACGACCTTAGCCTTTTTCGGTGTAGGAGAGTCTGATCTTTTCCACTGTTTGGATTGTTGCTTTGATTCAGGAGTATGGTGGTAAACCCAGCTTTCATCCATTGTAACAAATCTGGACAAAAAGTCCTCGGGATCAGTCTCAAAAAGTTCCAAACAATCTCGCGAAATTGTGTATCTAACTCGTTTTTATTTAGCTGAAAGCAACCTCCGGACCCAGCGAGCAGAAACCTTATGGAACCCCAACTCTTCCGTTATTATGTGTTGCACCCGGCCATAACATAATGTTTGTTATCTCAGCTATCTTACCAATGGTCAAACATCGGTCACCCAGTACGAGATCACAAATTTTATCGATGTTTTCTTTCGTGGTAGAGGATGTAGGCCTACCACTCCTAGGATCGATCATCTTTAATGCTCTCACGACCGCGCTTAAACTCAGCTACCCACTTCTTGACACTGGAATACGATGGAGCAGACTGCCTCAGAGTGCTCACCATATCTTGATGGATGTCTTTTGGTGATAGGCCTTTTTATTGAGGTACCTTATGACTGCACGGTGTTCAATTATCTCCATTATTGAATATTGCGTCAGATTGCTTCAAACAAATAATCACAGAAAATTTATATTGTGCAGTATCGGAATGAAACTGCGTACAATAAATCGATATGACACATACTAACAAATGACGGTAGATTTAAAAAGATGTCATAGCTCCATGTAGGTTAGGCCACGAACTTTTAGATCCAACCTAGTATATTTTGGCATCAGGGAAAAATTATGAGCATATACCCTGAAATTAGCTATAGACAACATTTTAGTTTTTGCCTGTTACGCCAAAGAAGCATAACTTGTAACGCGTATATATGTTTAAACATAACCTATAGACGTATTATCTTCTGTCGGTGCCAAGAGAACCAGGTTTGTTTGTTTATCTACTCCTACCACAATGAGATGGTTAGAATGCAACGTTGGCATTGACTTTAAGCCTTTTTTGGGTTCTTTACCTCGAATACAATACAAATATAATGAAAGAACAGCAGAACCGAAACAGAATGGCAGTCAACGCAATCAAAGGATTATCAGACGCTTACGCGCGTATTTTGAATTTTCTATGGGATTTGAAGTCGGTTAATTTTATTTTGATAAAATTTTAGTCAATTATTTTTTCCTATATACCCTATAGGTGGAAACAGGACGTAAGTGTGTGAAACTTGGAAATTGGTAATCTCGACTATGGAGGGTAGTTGTAAATGATTAGTATGGTGCAAATTTTTAATTTAAACTACTGTACGTTAACTTTCTTTACCTTAGGTGTACTTGCAAACCTGTTTAGAAAAATTAAAACATGAACGCATCTCATTCTTACTTTGTTCAAAATATCATTCCTGAACTCTTGAAAATTATTTGTAGGAAATTCATCATTCAAATTTTTCAGAATATCAGATATATCTTCATTTATAACTCTTGATACTTTTGACAAACTGAAAATTGTATTTTAGCAATTAGATTAGGAAATATAGTATCAAAGCTCGAATCTAATGGTACTAATGTAAATTGATATACACGTAGACGCTTAGCTCCCTAAAGTGTCGACTCCTCCACAGCAGGGTTGCCCTGCACCACACGATATCCCCTCCGACTTTCCGACAGTGCAATGGGGTGAGTTCCAATCTTCGCCCCTTGCCGCGTCCGCAAAAGCGCCTCATCTCGTTGCTTTTTTGTCCCTTCTTCCTATAAGAGGTGTACAAAAAGCGCTGTCTCCTGCTCTTTAGCCCCCTATTTTTATAAGAAGGGTCCGAAGAGCATCCTCCTCGGTTCAATTGCCTTCGTCTGGGTTCACCCCGGGCTACTTAGCCCCACCGCCAGAACAATGAACCACGGTGGGGAGCCGTATTGATCCTGGCGTCACGGTATGTAGTCTACTCTTCCTCATGAATGTAGCTAACAAAAATAATTTTTAATTCAAATTGTAGTTCCAGAGATTAGGGCGTTCGAACAAACAAAACGCTCTATTATATTGGTTTCACTTAGAACTTATAGAAATGGAAGTAAAACGGACTGCCATCATTCTACGCGAAGCTAAATCAATCATTATTGGTTCGGAAAGTGTCACTTGACTGGAGATCATACGTACATTCCCTACGTGGCAATACCATGCACAAAGTGGTAAATAAGACTAAGCAGAATTTTTCCGTCGTCTGGTCATGGCAGTAACGTAGAGCAGCCAGCCTAAAATGCGTGTATGTCGAAAGAGTATGAAGGGATATGGTTTACACTCTGTCACTCTTTTTTCACTCTCTTTTCCCTGCATAACGCGCACACGAGACTAGATAGACAAAGATTGTTATTTTCACTTCCTTATCTGTTAACCGTTCCTGATCCTAGGCCCGTCTATGACTTCTCTACTATGTCTAAGCTATCTCTGTGCCTGGCACACGACAGTTTTCACATTGAACCTACATAAAAAGAATAGTACATAATACATCTAGGAGGAGGTAGTGGCATGCCGCATAGGAGGAGGCAGTGCCATGAATAGTGCGTGACACTACATCCTCCTATGCAACGGAATTGGGCATTGGTACCCGGGGTTTATGAGCATAAACGTCAGTAATATTGCTTTGTATACGAGGGTGGATCTAAAAGTTCTAAGCCCGACCAAGAAAATGAAAGAAAAGTGGATCTAAATTTATTTTTATTTTTTGACATAGTCTCTATCTAGTTCAACACATTTCTTCCACCTGACCTGCAACTTGTTTATCCTGTCGAAAAAAAAAGATTCCGGAAGGTCGGCGAAATAATCGTTTACTGCGACTATCACCTCATCTTTGGTCGAAAATTTCGAGCCACCCAAATGTTTTTTAATTTGGAAATAAATGATAATCCGAGGGGGCTAAATCCGGCGAATAAGGTGGGTGGGGCAGCAATACGTAGCCACAATTATGGATTACAGACGTTGTTTCAACCGAAGTGTGAACACGTGCATTGTCTTGATGTAACAAAACTTTCTTACGCAACATTCCCGGCCTTTCTTCTTTTATTTCTTCCCGGAGTCTTCGTAAAAGGTTACAACAATAACTAGAATTTATAGTTTGACCTTTCGGTAAATAATCTACAAAAATAATGCACTTCGCATCCCAAAAAACAGAAGCCATGACTTTGTTAGTCGACAAAACGACCTTAGCCTTTTTCGGTGTAGGAGAGTCTGATCTTTTCCACTGTTTGGATTGTTGCTTTGATTCAGGAGTATGGTGGTAAACCCAGCTTTCATCCATTGTAACAAATCTGGACAAAAAGTCCTCGGGATCAGTCTC
>JAFELO010000014.1:366907-379425 GCA_017140195.1 Eumaeus atala | reverse complement strand
GTTGATGCAATATATGCACAACATCCCGCCACAGATGACTGATTATACTTAAGAGGTTCTTTTATGGAACATGTGGCGAACGAGCCACCTGCTCGCAGTTACTACCGACGCCCATAGCATTTGCAAGACTAGGCATCTTGCAGACGCGTTGCCAGCCTCTAAGGAATACGTATCCTCTTTTCACTTCAAGAAAAGTCTCCTCTAGGTCGTATCGGATCGGAAATACTGAGGGAGGCAGCTGGTTCCACAGTACAATTTTACGCGGAAAGTGGCGTTTAAACCGCACTGTTGTGGATGTACGGACATAAAGGTGATGAGCGTGAAACTTATAGTTCTGTCGCGAAGTCTGTTGATGGAATTCTACTGCTACAATTCCTCGGAACAAAAATACGGTAAAAGACGCACAGCGAACTCTCTTCGTAGAACCAAAGAATCGAGCTGTCCCAAAATAACTTGGTCGTCAACGATCCGAGTTACGACGAGAGACACTACGTTGTATGCGGTCAAATGAAACGAGCTGATATTGCGCGGCCCCTGTCCACAGGTGGGAGCAATACTCCATATGCGGTGGGACCGGCGCCTTGTAAAGTTTAAGTCGATGGGCTGGATTGAAGTACTGCTTCGTCCTACTGAGCACACCCTGTTTTTTTTAGGCTAATTCAGCTTTCGTTTCCTAATGACCGGCAATTGAACGTTACTCGATATGTCAACACCAGGTATTCCGATACTAGCTGAGGTTTATAGGTGGGTGTTTTAAAAACGAGGAGATACGACGAATGGTGACTTTTTAGAGGTACAAGTATCTCGTGCAAGATAGAAGTTCGGCGGTTATAACCTTGGCTTCCATTTTAGATAAGATTGCATATAGGTATGTATAACAAGTAGATAGTTTATCTTACTATGGATTCAATTCAATTTGGAGAGGCTTTTCCAGTATATCAATTATTTTGTATCCAAATAATCCACATAAATTTTTCATTTTGTCTTGTCCTTTATTCGGTTTAGTTTCTGAAACATTTCTGGAAAGTAAAAAGCATATCTTAGTACTGTATATTCTATTTACTGAATTATACTAAGAAAGGCAGGCATGCGGTATGCGTGACATGATAATTTGGGCTTTATCAGATCATTAGCAACGCAACCGAAGTTCCCTACTCCCTAGAGGGCTGGAATTATGAATGGACAAGGATATCATAGCCCATATATATGTAGTCATTTAAGTCACCGACAGTTCGTTTCCCCTGAACTTCACGGAGTACTAAAGTTTCACGTCACGTCGGAGATGGTCCATTTCTGTTGTGGTTTCGTACAATGGTTCTCGACAATAAATATAGAAAAACACATAGATTTCATTAAACATAAGTTAAGTTAGTAATGTAACCCAATTAATTATGACACCAAAGTCTCAAGTTATAATTTCTGACAAACGGCGCCGTTATACTACTGTCTTTAAAGGAACAAAGGTGCCCACTGATAATGGTGCACACATAGAGACAAAATGGATATAGAAGATAAGCCAGTCTAAGACACGTGCGTCGTAAGACGAAATAGAAAGCAAATGTGGTTTACTGTCTATCTCTCTTTTTGATTCATTTCTCTCTCTGTTATGCGAGGTTATATAAAAAAATTAGTTCTGCATTCTCGCCTCCCTCCTCTATTAACCAAGAGGGACAGTCGCACTCAAACTATTGCTTCCCTACTCTCTCTATATTATCTCTATGGTTGCATAACGAATCAATTCATGGATTTAAATAATCAAAGCTCTCACGTTTTACGTCTACAGAAATGTTAAATAAAGTAATGATTTAAAAAAGTGTAAAACCTGCACTTCCCTTTGCGTCGTTTGAAAGAACTTATTGCATCGCACACTGGAAATGGTTTTTCGTCCAACACTATTTGTTGCAGCCTCTGCAACTATACATAAAAGCATAAATGTGCACAAAAAATAAGTAATATATTTCATTTGGGGGACGAAACGAGTAGTGGGACGACATATATGACTACCGACGCCGTAAAACATTCGCACAATCGTCATGCAAACGTATTGCCGTCTTTCTTCCTCTCCAATGAGCCGTGCTCTAGTGGGAATGCAACGATAAATACAAAATCCAATTATAGACTAGGATAAAATTTGGGGGCTTACCATATAAATCGGAAGAGTACCGCTTCTATTCTTCCAAGTTTCTAAACAATGTCGCTTGGATGGACAGGACAATTCAGCTATTCTCAACGGACATGTTTTTCTTTCTTTGTTAGACGAAAATTTCTTCTTTTTGCGTTTATTTTTGACTTTAGATTTATTGTGCCTATAGAGACAATAAGTGCCGATTTAATAAATAAATATAAGCTCAGAACGTTAAAGAAATGGCAAACAGCTCTAATATCGCTTAAATCCCACTAGGTTTATTGAAAAATACGGCCTAACACAGATTCATTTGATTCTAAAAAACAAATTAATCAAAACCCACATTATTTAGTTCAGCTCAGACTAGTTAATTGTGTGAAGTTCGATACGTGTGCGATAATTGGTTATGATTTTATAAATTTTTTAACAACGCAATAGTGTCTGCAAATGGAGCAAATCAAGCATCGTGCCGTCATTAAGCAACTCCATAACAAGGTGCTATCACCGAAAGCCATCCATAATGATATGGTCAGTTCTTTAGGAGATTTTGCTCTGTCTTATTCATCCTACAAAACAGGATAGCAGAATTCAAGCATGGTAGAAAGATATTAAAGGGGGAACCCCGATCTGGAATGCCTTCGACGTCCACTACTGATGAAAATATAAAAAAAATACTTGATTTAATTATGGGAGACAGATTGCAAATTAGAGATATAGCACCGAGATTACAGGCATCTCTTACAAATGAACTCGAAACATCATAGTCAACGAATTGAATTTCCAAAGGGTGTCTGCGAGGTGGGTTCCGCGACTGCTTTCAGTTGTACAAAAAGGACGCGATTGGCCATTTCACGTGACTGTTTGGAGTTATTTTCAGCCGATGCAGATGGTTTATTTTATCGATTTGTAGCAATGGACGAAACGTGGGTTTTACAAAATTACTGTACGCCAGAAACAAGACATCAATCGAAACGGTGAAGAAGACCTGGTTCACCACCCTCTAAAAAGGCTAAGACGATTTTGTCTGCAAATAAGGTGCAATGGCTTCAGGATTCTGGGACTCGAAGGGTATAATTATGATTGATTATCTTGAAAGGGGTCAGACTATAAACTCTGATTATTTCCGTGTCTTATTACGTCGTTCACGACAGGAAATAAAGGAGAAAAGCGTCCAGATATGCTTAAAGGAAAGTCCTGTTTCATCAAAATAACGTCCGTGTTCACACGTCTGTGCAATCAATGACTGAAATGCACAGTTGTGGTTTTGAACTATTACCGCATCCGCGTTATTCACCTGACCTGGCACCGTCCGATTTATTTCTGTTTCCTAACCTAAGAAAGCATTCTGGAGGTCAAAGATTTTCCACAAACGACGAGATCAAAATAGCAATAGACGCATATTTTGACTGTAAGTATGTTTTTTTTTCAATGGTTTAAATTACCTTTGAAATCGAATTGAAATTGACCTTCTGATGGCTACCGAGGCATACAAACATGCACATAATCACAAATATTTATATTTATATTACTTACAAACGGTACGAAACATGACACGGAAGATGTAATTCGACAGCAGTAATATATGAGCGAGAAGAAGAAAACCTCCCCGGTCGCGCTGGCCCAATTTGGTTACAATGCAGCATTTCAGTACCTTTTACTGAAACTTAACTATAGACTTGGTGAATGAGCTGAATGCCTGAGGTGAACTTTACGAAAACGAAGCCAACGAAAGTTGAGAGGGATATATAGGTTAGTGAAGACCGAGGCCGATAGATATTGTTTCGGCCAAGGGCCATAATCTGAATCGATATTCTACTGAAAAATGATGTCTTCTAGAATGTTTAAGTAAAAAATATCATATCACTACAATATTATTTTAATTCGTAAATTAAAAAAACCACGTGCACCCGATAAGTATAGCGGACCAATCACCGCATTGACGTTCATGATCCCGAGTGTACTAGTGGTCGCGAACTGGTCACGTGATAATCCGCTGTGGCGCAGTACAGATTTGTACAGAAATGAGCATAATTATAAATATTACTATTATTGTTATTGGTAATTGGCCAGTCATTGATTTACCGAACTATGATTATAAGTAACTGCATACCTATACTTATATGTAAACCTATATGCTTAAACGGAAAAAAAGGAACAACGGTGGTTCTTGTTACACTTTACTACGGCCTATCCAACTACACTGGCCGCGCTGGCTTATGCGTCTATAATACAGCAATACCTCGGAATTTGATACGTTATATATCTATATAATTAGCTCTATTTACCTGTTTGCTATATTTCCACCCGTGGTATCTGAGGAGTAGTCGTAATCAAAATTTACAAGATCACATTCCTTTAGTTCTGGAGAAGTCCTTGTTTTCAACTCTCGTAACTTTGCACCTTTCAGTATATTTTTATCTATGCTCTTTTCGCAATATTCTATAGGATACAATTCTTCCAAGTATTTTTCTAGAATGAAATGAATAATAAATAATAAAAATGATTTTATTGAAGATAAGGTTATAAAAATTACCCTTCGAACCTCAATAATTAAGTCTAGTACTAGAGACTAGAACTCTAGTCAGCGGACCTAAGAAGAGCCTGAGAACTGTTGTGTTAAACGTTAAAATATCTACAAATATATAATTTATTGACTTAGGCTGAAGCTGAAATTAGTTCAAAAATAGTCTGGTAAAAGTTGCGATTGCCAAGCTGACTTGACAATCAATAACGATGACTCGAAAATGATAATTAGCAGGTACGTTAAGTTTGCTTTAAGATATGGGTATATCTTAATAATTTAGGTAAGTTAGGTTAGATATACCTGAGTTCAAATACCAGATAGGATAAAAACTAAATCTCAAACGAAATATTTCTCCCAAGCAATGGAAAAATTCTATTTTCGTAGTCACTCGTGTTATTTCATACAATTGTGTAGGTACCAGTCTATAAGCTATCCATACCCAAAATTTGACCTACTCCTGGTCAAATTTGCTAGACACTATAGAGAAGACAGAGATACACACCAGCACATTCGTATGCGTAAGACATTTTTTGAATAGCAACTTTAACACAAATTCCTCAGCAGTTCGAATAGTAATGATATTACATGGAAATTTTGTGAAAATAAGAATACAATGTAATAATAAAACTACGTTAAAATATAATCTCAATGGTCGTGGTGGCTTTCATGTGTTTTAATTTACCAACTTACTTATTGTTTATGGTAGGAAAGTCATCATTGATAAATTAGGAATCTTCATAGTAGGACCTATGAAGATTCCTAATTTATAAATGATGATTTGGGCGTTCAGTACGCAGATGGATGCGCAGGGTCCAATAACAAAGACAAGATAGTCTTCTTCGTTGTAAAACAGAGGAAGGTTTGGAGACTTTAAAAGTAAAGGTAACAAAATAACTGTTTGTACACTCTGGTATTGGGTATACCAAAACTTATGTTATAAAATTACGAGAAAATGTCTAGTAACTTGTTCAAAGGAAATAGAGTTCCCATCGAAGGTTATAAACCTGCTCAACCATGATTCAAGCCCAGTGGCGGTGGGGTTCAGTAGCCTAGAGTGATCACAGGCGAAGCCTATTGAACCGAGGAGGGGGGGTTTCTCTTTCTACCCATTCTATAACAAGAGTTAGAGCTAAAGAGCAGGAGAAGGAGGCACTTTTTGTACCCCTCTTATAAGAAAAGGGGTCAAAAGAGCAACAGGAGCAGGAGCTTTTGCGCATGGGGAAAGGAGCGAGGGTAGGAACCTTAGCCGTCGAGGTGCACTGATTATTTGTTGTTCCGGGGTAGCTCACCAAAGGCGGTACTGATGACATTCACGGTGGTTTTTGTGGTTGGTATTCGGCACTATAATATTCCGCGAGCCCCACACGCCACTGGCCACCCAGGGCCGTTGAAGCCGCTTAATCTTGGGCCCAGCATAGCAGAATACATGTATGACCGAAGTAGGGGTCCTCAATCTTGGACCCAGTAGCTTGAAGCTGGGTTGCTCCCGCAATGCGCTAATCTGCGCAACTACAAGTCTATTTTGAAACCTGACTTTAACGAGTCGCGTATGATAACTACATTTATTCGGAAGGCTATATAATATTACGTTACAGAGGACTGGAGTTATGCGGATGAAACCGCGTGGCGAGCTGATAGTATTGCTTGTGAAGCCTTATCGAAACTGGTCGTAAATAAGGTAATAATAAAATGAATTGCTCTTTTGGCATTATGCTTTTAAAATCTATGTTTTTTTTATGACTTTATTTTCTACTTGAATGTGAATATTCTGAATATAAGCGTGTTGGGTCTAGTGACTCCTTTCAAATAATATCAATTACTATATACCTACTAAATTTGGGGTAAATATTAGATCTTATCTCTTTATTGCAAATTAATGATTATTATTAATGATTAACATTTTATTAATTATTAAATTTGGATAAAACTTACCTACTGTAAGTAATATGCAATCTGGATTTTAATACTTGATTGAAAAAAAATATTCGAAAATGTATTAATATTATTATTTAAAAGAAGTAGTCATGCCGACCTCAAAGAGATAATATATATAGAAAAGGGAAGCCAGCTTGAAAGAGGTCATCTAAGTCGAAAGAGGTAGCCGATCTAGTTCTCACCATCACTCTTTATACATTCATTTTTCTCTGCGCAATGCCAATGTAAGATTAAATTTACAAGTACAGTATAGCCTTGCTCACAGTCATATAACTGCTCTTTTTTTTGGTAACGAAGGGGAATGCATTTACGCATGATACCGGGGAGTCCGGTTACACCCCCAGACCTATATTGGATTCAGCCATTGGGTAGCAATACCAGCTAAACCCCTACGGGAGCTTTCAGCCGCTATTATTGGAGGCTGGAGAGCTGGAGAGTCCCGGATCTGCAGGCACCTGTTGCCTGCAGATCCGGGACTCTCCAGCTCTCCAGCGACAGGCTGGCCTCGGCGAAAAGGCCAGGCTTCACCTCCTCGGGGACAGACCGGCCACGCTATGACAGTCCCCACGGCGCCGTGTCTTGATGAAGTGGACCAGGTTCCCATCCTGGCCTCCTGGACACGGAATACAGGGGCCCTGATGGAGTGGTTGACGTTCGCTTGGAGAACGTTGAGATGCCTAGCCATTATGCTCCCTCTGAGAGGGAGAGGAAACTTTCCCGCGCTGGACGAAGGGCTTACAAGACATGCCCCCCATCACGTGGCCCGCCGGTCTACCGGCGACCGCGCACACCGCGCAACGAGCGGTGGCGGAACACCCGCCGGCCTTGTGGCCGGGCTGACCGCAAGGGTAGCACAAGGTGCTACGATTAGTCCCACCGGGGCACGTACTGGATACGTGTCCCATCCCCAGACAACGGTGGCAGTGCCTGGGGCGCGCCATCATGAGGTGGACGCCAACACGCCTTTATCCCACCACAAATCTCCCGGCCTACAGCAACTTTTTGGCTGCGGTCGCCGTGAGCTCAATATGGGCTGTGCCCGAGCCGAACTGCCCCGTGCGAAGGTTCCGCACGAGGATCTGGCCCGGGTTACAGCCGTAATCCTTAGCCACCACAGTCGCAAGCCAATCCAAGGGGACTGCGTCACTCAGGCCCGAGAGCTTTATGTCCGCCTACTTCTCGGGCCTAAGCATTTCCGCCTCTTCTTCCAGCGCCTCCTTCAGTCGAGAGGCGAGCAAATAGGATATATAATAATTTTTTTCGTGCAGCCGGGCAGCTCTAGTAGCCGTGACCCGCTTGCCGACTAGCGAATCCGGAGCGGTCCGATGCCCAGCTCCTGGAGGTCTAGGACCTCCGCCTTCAGCAGCGCCGAAGCATATGTCACCCCATTGGTCACTGCCTCCGGCCGTAATTTAACTATCCCGGCCGAGGAGCGGGGGAGCGACAGCTCCGGATTTGCCGTCTCCTTCTTCTTTGCCGGCGGCACGGAAGACGCAGGTGTATTTGTCTTCTTTGCCGGTGGCGCTTGTAGGGAACATTGTGGACGCACGCATCCCGAGATGCGTGCGTCCACAATGTTCCCTACCATCTGGACAACCTCTTTCATGAAGTCGGCCGATGTAGGGCTTGCCGCGCTCCTTTCGGCCGACCTGTTCCGCGCCTCCTTAAAATCACGCCTGAAGGCGCGGACCGCTTCACGCAGGTTGCCCAACTCCCTCTGCAACCACGCGTTGTCGGCCTTTAGCCGCCTCTCCTCGCTGTCCTCCATGTGGACCACCAGGGACTCCATCATCTCCCTGATGGATCCCGCAGCCTCTTAATTTTGGAGGCGTAGCTCCCCTTAAGGTTAGTGGACCTACCCGTGAGACCTACTGGACCCAGTATCAGGTTAAAGTTGACCTCCGCCGCCACAATGACCTCCGCGGTCCCACACCGACCGACATCTTCCAGAATTACAGGAGTCACCGTCTGGGTCGCTCCTATCTCCCTTCTCCTCTTTTTCACATTAGAATGCGACGACCGGCTGATTTTTCTAGTACAAGAGCCGAGCCACTAAAATACAAATATCTCGGCAAGCCGACCTCGTACCAGAAAAGTTTTGACCTAAAAATCCGTCTCCTTAATACCTTTCGGTAGCCGCCACTGACACTATGATCCCAGCACCAACTATATGCCCAGTACTGGAAAAACAGACTCTTCATGTAACTGCCTGTCGCAGCCCTTCTCTATCAAGAATATCTCTATGGGATATATTCGACGATTTGTCCGCGTAGCCAATGCAATACGCACTGATCTGAATTCAATGAGCGGGTGATCACGTCAGGAGCTTTCCAAGTACAGAGACAGTGTGCGATACATTAGGCACATCCTTGTTATTTCATCAAGAATGCTTAGCTATACTATGTCTCAAAATTTTATTTTCAAAGTTGGTATCATTCTTATAATAATTGTGTACTTGATGGCTAATACCATAAGTTGTTTATGGTCTACACTTAATTGAATTAGGTAATCACGACCCCAAAGTAACCGTGGATATACCCATCCATGTCAGTATATCATTTCCGTTATGTAGTAACCGTCTTGCATAATATTTGTATAATATCGTCGTATAATATTACGGCTAGTTATTTCCGTTGTACAGGGCCGTTTCGTTTTGTGGCGTGCTTACGACTAGCCAATTAAATCTTTTGATTTTAGTTAGTCATAGTGATCGATACAAGTATGGAACTAGGCTACGTGTTTTGAGCGCAAATAAAAAAATAATCTAAATACGAAGGCTTAGTCGGTAGCGTAGCACCCGCCTAAGCCTTCGAACCTATCTGGGCATAGTTTTTTTTTTCTCTATATTCTAGAATCGACACCATTATTGTTGTCATGTCAAGCAACGCCACGTCTGTTAAAGTTAGGAATTAAACGCGTCAAAAAGGCGGACAATGATCCACTTTATTTCAATAATGCTAGCTTTATTGAATATCAAAGCTTCAGCTTTATTCAATGTCAAACTCATTCTGGCACAGTTTCGCTCAGCCGTATTCAATGTCGTCGCCATCGTCGGCCGCCACAAAATAAAACAGTCCTTTTTTTGAAAATGTCTAGCCGTAATGAATTACAGCGATTTTGACAATCCGACTGCGACAAGGATACATGGATGGAAAGATATTATATCGATTCGACAACAATTACAATTAAAAAACTAATTGAAATTATCAGATTTGTCACTTGTCACTACTCAGTAGTCAGCTTGACGTGATTGTCATTATTTGAGTTCATTTGACATTTGCCAGTTGTTGTTTATCGTTGGATGTGGAAATACCATCTCATCACAAATTCATTTTTTTCGATTTTGTTTAGACGTATCACGTAATGCGAATGTACACAACGTAAATATCATAACAAAGACAATCAATTAGACATCATTTTTTTTATTGGTAATATAAAAGATTGATTAAGTCTTTTTGAGGTATATAATTCTTTTTGAAACACTTCAAGCAAATTTTAAATAGCTTTACGAAAACAAAGGACACCGATGTGGTCGCATTTGGAACGTGGTAGCTCTCCAGTGGATTGGTGTGAATCAAACTATTCTATTACACCAATGATTGCTGAATTTGTAAACACAGTGAGTACATACAATTATAAAATTAAATTACTAAGGTATTTGTCACCTCATTTATTTGTAAACAATGTTTTTCAATTTTAGGTAAGCAATATATTGTTTTTCTTGTTTCCTCCGGTACTGATACATTTGTTTCAAGGATATGCACGATTCTTTAACCCTGCTATACATATTCTATGGGTGCTGTTGATGGTTGTCGGCCTTAGCTCTGCCTATTTTCATGCCACATTGAGTTTAGTTGGTGAGTTGCATGTCGTACTTTATATTTGAATATGTTGTACCATTAAAGGCCGATTTCACGTCTAAGTATGGTGTAGTAACTATATGATATTTAAATCACAACAACCACATAAGTTCTCTTAATTAATTTGGTCTTCTACTGGAACCTGTGATGTCAAAATCGTCGATTTACTTTCCAGCTAAGTTCCTAATAATTTAATAGGAACCTGTTGGTATTCTATTCTAAAGAATATCAATTATTTGTATTGTGAAACAGCATCACTATTTCTCATCATCATCATCACCCCGATGACGTCCACTGATGGACATATACTACTTTTCATAGTATCCCAATTGAAACTGCACAATTTCATATTGGTGTGAACCAATACTTTATAATCCCATATAACCCATTGGCGTGGAAAGGCAACGGAGTATATCACATCTGCATGGCGATGATGGTCGGTGGGTTTTGGTAGTCATCAAAACTCTCCTTTCCATTGTTAGATGCCCTATACAATAAACAAAGATGAATAATAATATGCACCATTTTTATTTTATTTATGAATAATCCGTGTAGTAGCTGGTCTGGGATAATTGCGAGTAGCAGAAGATTGTTGGTCTTGACATTCATTGAAAGAGGCCTATGTCCAGCAGTGGACCATTAAGGGCTGATGATAATGATTTGACAGTAACAGTTCTTTACAAAATTAAATAGACCTTCAAAATTATGCTTGCATTATTTATCAATTTTAGCTATACTAGCACAGTGCTTAAAATATGCTAAAACAGCAAACAAAGGGAAATCATAGGCCAAAATCATACTAAACTGCTAACAGTGTACTCAATAATTTTTGTATGTTTGTCAAATTATAACACTCAAGTATTCTGAAATAAAATTAAATAAATACAGAACTTTTTTGTTAAGTAGAACCTGGCTATAGCATAAAATTAATAATTTATTACTTTTAAAGGCCATTGGTAGTTATTTTTTGATTTGAAATTTTTTTTTTTATTCCCTCATGACTTAACTTATAAAGTATTTGGATTTCTTTGAATACATCCTTTTTTCCTTCAACTCCACTATAATTTACATATTCCGGTTATGGAGTGACCTCATGTAGTGGTTTCCTTAAATCACCTAATTAGGAGTGAAATAGGTAGCAAGGTTCTACTAAACATTCAATTGTTTTCTAGGTCAACTCCTGGACGAGCTAGCAATCTTATGGGTGTTCATCGCTGCCTTTGCAATGTTTTTGCCAAAGAGATATTTCCCAAAGTCTTTTGGAGGAAACAGGTACTTAACTTAATATTAGTAAGACGTAAATTAAAGTACAACACTTAACACTTTTCTGTGATATGCACACAGGTAAACATTTGTTTTTGATTTCTAACATGCTATATTAGTATCAATTACTTTATAGGTAGGTACATAAAGGTAATTGACACTAATTGTTAGTGTTAACTGGTTCTATGATGTATAAACGCGGAAACCATACACGTTTTTACCAACTCACCTTCATTGTTTTTGTAAATTAAGTTTTAACTAAAACTGAATTCCAAATACCACGCTGAAAAATAAAAATTAATTAAATTTCCAATCTGTCATTATAATTTTGATATACGCCTGAAGTCCTTTTTTCGTTCGTGTAAGTTTATTTCTCTATTTTTAGTGCAATTCTACAATTATATTAAGTGTTAGCTGTTAGACTAAAACGTCGAGAAAAAAAGTACAATTAACAGTCTACATACGCCTAAATAATAATGTTCAAAGAACGAATTCCTAGCCGTTCAAGTGCTGGACCTTCTATCATCAGTTTAGTGACATGGGTTAACATTAGAAATTTGATACCCTCTTTTAGGGGAGTCCATCAACAGATACTGATTTGATGACCGTGGGACTTTGACGAGAGTATACTCTTATATACAAAAAAATGATCTGAAAATCCGTCCACGATTGACAACATGAATCATTTAACATAGTATACAAAACATTTTTTTGAAGTTTGTTCAATATACGTCAAGTACCTACTTAAATAAGCCACGATAAAATCCGTTCAAGTAGTTTTGTTATGCTTATAGTTTTATAATAGGAAACA
>JAFELO010000014.1:333014-353827 GCA_017140195.1 Eumaeus atala | reverse complement strand
ATTTAAGTTATCACAATGTAGTGTTACTTTGTTGCGTTTTGTGCAATTTGTGAGTTTTAGACAATCTCTACTTAATCTACCTAACAAATGTGTGCTTTTCTATGGGAAATATATTGAAAGGTTGCATTTGCTTCTTCCAAATCTTTAAACAACTATCAGCTTATTGGCTGCTAGTGTGGTTTCCAGATATAATATTTAAAAAACCCAAGTTAGTGGACAATTGGTGTTCAGCAACATTACTGCTGTAACAAGCCCTGTTCTTACATTATTTTATCTCTGTATAACTATCTTATCAAGTGTTTTAACACTTGAGGTCATGCAGAATGTAAATAATCACATCATGTTTATCTCTACAATGTTCAAATTTAATAGGTTGTGTTAAAGATCTCCGAACATTTGGTTTAACAAAATTAAATGTAACTGAAGTGTCAGAGCTAAAAAAGTTTTATTCATGTGAATGAAACAAGAGTTAAAAAATTCCATACAATATAAATATTTCTATTTACAAAAATAAACAATTACTTCTAGAATAAATATGCAATGATTATGTTTTATAAAATAATAGCATGACATATTCAAACTTTTTTGTATGCGGTGAAACTTATTAACGCACCTTCAGCAGCCCTGGGTGGCGTCTAGTGGTGTGTATGGCTCTCTGCACGTTATTTATATTTATATAGAAAATAACTTCATGTTATTTATATAGAAAATAACTTTTATGTTAGTCTAAATTGCAACCTGTATCTGTGTCATATTATCTCAAAATCAAATTGTTTTTGTTATAAATAGTAATTATTAACATTTGTAAAAAAATACATTAATCAAATTTTACTATGTGATTTTAGTTTTATCATGACATAATGCAGGGTATTGACTAAATTGTATATGCATATCCAGTAGGTCTGAGAATCGGCTACTATCAATTTCATACCATAAGTGATAAGGTTTGTTCATCCAGCAAAACAATGTTTGCCAGGCCCACTAGAAAATTATATATATATATATATATATATATATCTATAATATTGCTTATAAATTATCTGTGGCGGTCTCTGTGCATTCGCTGGTCTGGGATGGATGCGAGTAGCAAGAGATCGGTCATCTTGGCATTCATTGAAAGAGGCCTATGCCCAGCACTGGACCAATAGGGGCTGATAATAATGATGATGACGAAATTATGTAAAGTTAGCCTAGAGCAACATCGTAAAGTGGAATACTAAAATCATTATGCTTAAAACTAACTAATGAGTTAATTGTTTCTATTGGAACTTTGTTTTTAGGAAATGCTATTCTTACTCTGGAGGCTAAAGATCCAATCAAGGTGATAACAGTCCGAGGGACGGCTTTCCCTCCAGAACCTCTAGAAGGTGGATCCGGGGCTATTGAGAAAGTACCAGAAGGAGATTATGCTACTGATTTAGCTCAGTTTGTCTCCCAAGAACTTACCAAATCTGATAGACCTGAGCTTACAAGTGCTAAGAATATAGTGTCAGGTGGTAAGTAATACTATAATTTTTATGAGTTCTGAATAAATGATTTCAGAAGACCTAGTTGATGTTAGGGTTGAACGGTGTCTGCAGTCTTTTTTATGGATTAATAAAAAAATAAATTAGATTTTAAGTGAAACTTTTTAGAAAGATTGTTATAAATAATTCAGTGGTACGCAATACATTCAATAGCACCTCATTGTCTTGTCTGCCATTCCTATGACATACAGTCTACTCTGTATTCATTCGTTATGAAACGCGCATGTGTACGTATACAAATGTTTATTTATGTTTATACATATATTGCATGGCCATGTACTAAATATCGTTAAAGTTTATTTTGACTTTGTTGAGATTTGACAATGTTGCTTATTAATTATTGTCATGCGTGCTCACTGAAATATACGGCCCCCTAACCCCACTTTAATTTGACCATGCAACCGCAAATTCTATACACAAATATATCTGCAATTCCAGTTATAAAAGCAACAGTGTTTCTTTTGTCCTGAAGCATTAATATTTCATCTGATTCACATACAATGCCGGGAACTTCATCCGGGAAAAATAAAATATCCTGGTGGAACTTTAATTTTTTTTTGTAGCCTAGTTGGGTAAGTAATACAGGAAATAGGTATTCCAGATGGTAATCTACATCTATGACAAATATTAGCTTTAATTGAGCTAATATTTGTCATAGATGTCATTCACAAACGTCAAAATTTTCACATTTATAACATTAGTTAGTTCAAATTATGTTATTTTTAGGACGAGGCTTGAAATCCGGCGACAACTTCAAGCTGCTGTACGACCTAGCCGACAAGCTGAACGCTGCCGTGGGCGCGTCCCGTGCCGCCGTGGACGCCGGCTTTGTGCCGAACGACCTGCAGATCGGACAGACAGGCAAAATTGTTGCACCTGTACGTTCTTTTATAGCATACGGCGACAAACAGTCGAGAAACCCCACGAAAACATCACCAGAATTTAGATCCTCCGGTTCTTGTCACTCTCAATGTCACCAAACTAACAAAACAAACGAAACGCGACGGCTGTCTGCCGCTACATTTCCCCGAGTGCCCACTCAGTTCGGCTGCAAGAGCATCACTAACACTGCCTCTTAAGACGTTGCTCAGTTTGTCTCATATAAGCCACTTACCTAAACAATATTGTAATATCAAATACATGAGATGGAAGGCTGCGTGTCCCGGCAATCCGGACGAGGATCACACTTGCACATGAAGGACACATCCAAAGCACTACTCACCAACAATCATAACACACCACACAACGCATAGGCCCTAGACAGGCCTTCATTCCCCCCTGAGCCCATAGGACACGACGGTAAAACCGCAATAATGCATCCCCGGCTACCGAAGGGGTAGTTGTCCCCTCGCGACCGAACCCGGGTTACGAGGTTCGCCCCGGTGCCCGTAGCCCTCGCAGGGCAACCTGCGAAGATGACCAGGAGTAGTAGTAGTATGAGATAGAATATTTCTTTTTGTTACAATTTGGATATTTTTGATACTATGGACCTTTGAGACAAAATATCAAGAACATTAAAGTAGTTTTTTTTCTTTTTACTGACTTAGTAAATTTTTCCTTATTCTTTATTTTCTTTTTTGTTTTTCACTGTGCTGTTGATATGTATTCCTTGTAATTGTAATTTAGGTTAAATAATGTAAAAATGTATGTCGGTGTAACTTAGTAACTTGAACAATTTTTTCTGTTCTATATAACATAAATTGAATATTTTGCTTACAGGACTTATACATAGCTGTCGGCATCAGTGGTGCCATCCAACATCTCGCTGGTATGAAAGACTCCAAGACTATTGTTGCTATCAACAAAGATCCAGAGGCTCCTATCTTCCAGGTAGTGTAATAACAATCTTTGTACAAAGTCAGCGACTTTCATTTGTATTAGCACATCGCTACACTATGTTTTTAGGAGCTCTATAAAGTATTTATATTGGTATGGTTCCAAAATACTTTAATAAAACTTTAATATATCGACTTAAATACGGCGAAGTAATATACAAACTATAAGGCCATCTGAGGCGAGCGATGGACGCACCCCGTCCTTCACCTCTTCGTCAATATCCTAAACAAAGATTAACTTCAAACATTGTTTAATCATTATCTTGTCTTATTTAATTAGAAAATCATACAAACATTTCAAGATTACAATTACGATACAAAAAAGACATATTTAGACATAATGGGAACATTTTATTAATAGTTGTGCAATATTATTTTAGATATAATGGGAACATTTTATTAATAGTGGTGCAATATTATTTTTTAGGTATCGGACATAGGGCTGGTGGCAGACTTGTTCAAAGCCGTCCCGGAGCTCACCACTAAGTTGTAAACAACATTAAATAACGCACAAGACATCCTATATATTTTGTAACTAAGAGTTTTTACATATTTATAATCAATCATTTAAATCTGTAAATAAATATATATATAAATAAAATGTTTTTCGTTTCATCCTATCTACAACACTTTGATATGAATTTGTTTGAATGTTATAAATATGATAATGTCGTCCTAGCCGAATTGCTGCCATTGCCATCGGTATAGATGCTGGCTAACTGCGCAGAAAACAATATAGTGCACAGGTGTGTGCTCAGGCATAAGTGCACTCTGTTCCCTCCTCCTATTCCGATAGGCCGGCATCCCGACACGACTGGAGAGAAATTACGCTCAGGGCCGACAGCTTAACGTAATACCGTCTACTGTAACATTTCTACTAACAGTCCGTATTCGGGACTGTTAGTACAAATTGAAAAATCGCAATAGTACTTCGGCCCGAGCCGGGACTCGAATCCAGTACCCCACGACTTTGGTTGAATATGGTTGCAGCTAAGCCTCGTGGCAGTCAATTAATTATTTTTTTTTGATCTGTACTTATGCGGAAGCGAAGAGAAGTCCAATACAGGTTCTTCGGATTGCTGCGAGTGCTCGTCTGGCGTCGAGACTAGGCTTGCAACAGAAACGGGCCGATCCCTCACTCCCGCAGATGGGAGACTTGCATTCCGATATGAGTGTTTGTAACAGACAAGTTAACTATTATTATAATGGCCAGACGGACCAAGAGGTCCCTCCTTCCCCGACTCTGACGTCGGGGGCAGGTGGTGCGAAGTAGCTAAAATAGCCTTGGCGCTGACGTGAACGTTTGGCTCATGAAAAGGAAAATGACCAGGATCATGCAATTATAATTATAATATATATACTTGAATTAATAATTAAATATTATAACAGCAATCCATATTTCTTGTCCATATATATTGGATATAGAGATACACCTATAAACATTTATTAATTGTCAGTGAAACCGGAGTGGTACGACCGAGTAGTTATCTATCATAGACGAGCGTAAGGTAACTGTAGACGGTTGTAATAGAATTAGTGGCGGTTACAATATTTTTTGTGAGATTGGTTAGAGTTGCCTGTAACTTCAGGCAAAGGATGTTAGCTGGTAGAACAATATGCAATCAAAAATATATCCACATTAATATGCTTTTCAGTCTATTATACTTTACAGTTGCAATTCTTTTATTAAAATATTTTTTCTTAAGTATGTAGCGCGATAAACATTCATAATATTAAACTTCATTATAAACTACAATTTAAGCTACTTTAGAAATGATAGTTTATAGGATAAAATATAAAAAATAAAACTCAAAGTAAAATTCTCTTGAAAATTTTACATAATTTGATGACGAATAACTTAAATAAATACCTGATAATTATATATTTGAATTAAGAATATATTATTCCTATACAAATATTAATCATTTCAATTTTAATGTGTTTCATTTTTCATTTTCACGTCAATCGCTGTGAAAGCAGTAGTTAGATGCCTCCTAACACAACGAAGCCGTAGAGCTAATTACAGTTTTAAAACGCATTTCTCTATACTATACACAAACATTACTAATATCTAACGTATTAATGTGTAATGTTTGTAGTGAACCGGGCTCTTGATCGGTAGGTAGGTAAATACAATAAAACCTCAGTGATAGTAAAAGACCTAGCCATGCACCTAGTAGGTTTAGAACGAACATCAACAGCGAAGAAAAAATCAAAGCATCTACCTTGCACGAAAGTAATAAATTTTATCTCGGACATAAATACCTAGAACCATGTAGAGTTTTTTAAAAGATGACTAGATAATTCGTAGGTACATTTCACTTTAAAGAAATACTTATCTACCTACGGGGGCCAGTAAGGTAATCAGTAAGAGTGCCATGCGTGGACTACATCCTTTTATGCCACGGAAATAGGCTGGCAGGACCGGGAAAGTAACTCTCGCTCATTCGATACCGGCAAATAGTGACAGCGTGGCTGTCACGTTTCGTGCGGTTTGTGAGTAGCCGGTGGCCCAGTGGGAGATTGGTAGGGTAGGAGGGCAACGCGTCTGCATAAAAAATCATGCGAATGTTCATGGGCGTCGGAAGTTATGAAAAGGCTCCGCATCGCTCGTTTGCCTCCTAATACTGTAGAAAAAAATGTTCCGGGAGACGAAGTTTTAGTTAGCTATCAACCAGGAAGGAATCTTCTTGCCATAGCTCCGGGCTGCGTACAATTAGCCTCAATATTAATTGAAATAGTCCTATTCCATTAGTGGACTGATAAAGATTGATGATATTAAGTTATATTTGAAACTAGCAGGGTAATGTTCAAAATAGGTAAATAAAACCTACACATTATTTCGAGTATTAATATTATTATTATCAAAAACGCTTATATTAGCAGATAACTAATCTGACGAATTTACTGTTTTGCTACTTGACAATAGATGGCGCAAGATATAATGTTTACTATTTGTTTATCAGAGCATTCGAATTCTGTCAGTTCATAATTCCAAGATAAGCACAATGAATATATAATTTATTAGTTCAAAGGAAACTATCAGACAAAATAATGATGTATTAAAAAGTAATAAACAATGTTCAGTAAGTACCTAGTAACTCATAATTGGAATAAATGCGCGTACATTAAACGCAAGAAATATGGAACGTTAAAACCAATAGGAGGTTTGAGCGCCGTCAATCATATTAGTAACGATAATAAGTGGGTACTGTAGACGAAGGGAGATGCGGTTTGTGCGGAGCATCCTTGTTATCATATTTGCCAGCTACGAGGTGGCAGGTGGAGTGGGGCGGGACCAAACATAGCTCCGCCCACAGAAGCCACGCCTGCGTCTTTGTCGCAGCCGACACTCACTACTGATCATGCCGCGGCCGTCGCGCGGCACTTACGGCGAACAGAAACCGCCCTTCTCCTACATATCGCTGACGGCCATGGCGATTTGGAGCTCGCCAGAGCGTATGCTACCTCTGTCGGAGATCTACCGCTTCATCACGGACCGGTTTCCGTACTACCGGCGCAACACGCAGCGTTGGCAGAACTCGCTGCGTCACAACCTCTCCTTCAACGACTGCTTCGTGAAGGTGCCGCGCCGCCCGGACCGGCCCGGGAAGGGCGCGTACTGGACCCTGCACCCACAGGCCTGCGACATGTTCGAGAACGGGTCCTTACTGCGGCGGCGCAAGCGCTTCAAGCTGCATAAAGGCGTCAAGGATAGTTTGAAATCGGAATTGACGGCATTAGCCAACTTCAACCGAGTATACCTGGCCAGTCAATCAGATGTGCCAACATTGTCAATGCAGGAGGTGCGAGTGTCAAAGACAAAACCAATAAAATCCTTTACAATAGACAATCTGTTGAATAGTGATGTCGAAGTTGAGAACTCTGGTGACGAGATAAGTGCAAATGTTACTAATATTCATAGTGTTCCAAATCCTGTTTATCTTCTAATGGCCGCGGCCATGTGGAACCCAATGTTCTTTCAGTATTATCGAGTGCCTTCCAATTTGACAACGTCAAATCCATGTTTTGACAGTTCGTATATATTGTATCCATCTTTAGATCAAAGGTAGCGAATTAAGTAGATGTTACACTTAATTATAGAGTAGGTTCGATAATTTATTTGATTAAATATTGTTAAAAGATCTATATTATTTATAATATAATGGTAAATATAAATCATTAATTTAATCTGTATTTTTTTTAACATTCTTAATTCAATTCTTGGTCTACTTGTATAATTTGGTTACAACACATTGTCACTAAATGTTACCAGGAAAAGATTGATAAATGTCTGTACCTAATGTTTTATGTTGTCTATGAAATTATAAAACGAGGCCTTCAAATTATTTAATTGCAAATTGAACATTACTAGGTATGGAAATGAAGTTTATAGATTTGTTAATGGGTTTTTTAATAGTTATATATTTATTAAGAGCTGATATTGTGTCTTTAGGTGCTGCATATGCAGCCAGGTGGATATGAGAAGGAAAAAAGCTTTACAAAATTGAATATTGATCTCAGTTTGGTAAACTTTTACTTTTTTGATTGATGACCATATAATAATTGATTAAAAGTTGTTCATAGGTAGGTATTTCATTAAAAATTACAGGTATGATCCTTTATCTACTTTAACAATTCTATCGTAAACTATTTACTATATATTTTTTTAATTTTTAGAACTAACAAATAATTAACCAATAGTAAAATACTCTGATATTTCTCTTAACTTTTGTTTAAAACCGAAGGAGGAACACCAATTTCTTTGCTTTTATCTTCATTGCTCTATGCCGTCGGATGTGTCCCGTGCAGCTTCATTGGTTAGTAGAAGATACGGCGGACGACGGACCACGTGAGATGTTGGTCGATAGGGGACAGACCCCCTCCTCTCCTGCAGGAAGGAAGCATCCCGATTGTGATTTAAGATTAGCTAAAGTAACTATTATTATCTTGGCCGAGGGAATGGGGACCTCTTGTCCCATAGGTATGGGGGTATCTCACGCGAAAGCTGGCCTTGCATTATAGTGGGGGCTGGAAGAGCTCGTTGAGCTATTCTGACTGGCGGTAACCGTTCCCCCTTCCACCACGGGCGAGTGGTATGAATCGCGCGCGGTCGCCGCGTGGTTAACATAACTGGTGCGGCGGTTTAATTTGTGCTCGATGGCAAATCGCGTCGCGTAAGGTACTGGAATTACCTCCTGTGACTGCACTAACATCTTCGTTCTGACTATTCGGAGTCGAACGTGTGTGCTGTTCCCTGTCATGATGTGGTGATTGTGGTTTGAACCGTATCGTCCGCGCCCGAATCCCGGGGACGTGGTGTAGTGTACCTTCATCGCGGCTGTGGTGTTGTATCTGATTGCGTTTCGTTTAGTTCCGAATGCTAGTTGATCCCCGTTTAGATATATTATAATGCATTTTATTAGGTACCTACTTACATTCGCCAAGAAGTTCAATTGTTAAATACAGGCCCCGAGGACCATCCTGTAGGATTTGACAATTTTATTATAGCCTTAACCCCTATTTCACCACGTTATGGATATTTAACAAATTATATTTACA
This sequence comes from Eumaeus atala, assembly GCA_017140195.1. Taxonomy (NCBI): domain Eukaryota; kingdom Metazoa; phylum Arthropoda; class Insecta; order Lepidoptera; family Lycaenidae; genus Eumaeus; species Eumaeus atala. Next base: position 344,904 of record JAFELO010000014.1, on the reverse strand, counting down.
CTTTCTAATCTTTTGATCTAACACATTTAATCTAGTATCATTCCGTCTGTAAATTTTAAATTCACTCATAATAATAAGTCACGTAGTAGCTTATGGAAGGAAGTACGCAGGAATAGTTTATTGAATACTCTTAACTTAAGCTGTGACTGCGAGACGAGAGAGTTCCGAAAACCAGGCTAATGGAAGTTTAGAGCTCGGAGATATAAGTAAGTGAAGATGGGAGTTACGTTTATTACTGTAGGTACGAGAGAGAGAGAGAGTGAGTGAGTGAGAGACTTCCAAACACATATTTTCGTTCTCTCTGTTTATTACTGTAGGTACGAGAGAGAGAGAGAGTGAGTGAGAGACTTCCAAACACATATTTTCGTTCTCTCTTTCTCTTAACCTTTTTTTGTGTAACTAAAGAATATTTTCTTATATAATTCTTCCTTTCAGAGAGTCTACCATTTCTGCACTGTCACTGAATCGGGTCGCAACAAAAGGGCATGGAGTGTTTCGGGAGAGTTAAGACCATATGATGAGTAGGGCCCTACTGATGAGTAGGGCCCTACCGATGAGTGTGGCCCATCCGCGAGCCCGTTGGATATAATAGGGCACTCCTGCATAACCTCTGTTTGTAAGGAACCTGTCTATTATTTTTACAGAAAACGGATGGACAAAAAAATTGTGCAGTCAGGGCCTTATGTTGATTACCGAAACCCATAGATTTTCACACAATAGTTATACAAACGTGCTGCCCGACTTCTTTCTTCCTTCCGAAAGGTCCACCGGAAAACACAAACAGCAGAATATAGCATAGTTGTCATATTACGCCGGTATCGGTGAGCGAGAGATACCCTCTCGCACCGGCCCAATTCGGCAGCAATCATCGGTGGACTGCCTCTACACGAGTCCGTCACAATTGGGTAAAGTACTAGTTTGTCAAGTGCAATAAAAATCTCGTAACTACCTCTCTTTTTACTCCTAATAATACGGACTTGTGTACGAGCTAGAGATATTGTGTACGAGCTAGAGATATTGTGTCCGAGCTATAGTTGTTGTGTACGAATTGTGTAAAAGAAACCTCCCGAAACTACAAGAAAAAACTAGTGGAAAAACGTTAGCAGGTGTTACGAACATTTTATTGATTTGAGCTACAAAGGCATATGTCCGATTACACGTGATAAACTCATTCGATTAAGGGGGCTCTCCCACCGTGACCGAGGGGGCAGTGCGCCATTTCAGTTATTAATTGCCATGGCTTAAGGGCTCTTTCAATTAATATCTACAGATGTAAGCGAACGTTTATCCCCGGGCTTCGACATTTGTGAACACTTTTTTGTGTCCCCAATTATGGATGCTATGTTTTATAATTTATTCGATAATTTTTAATGACGGACTTGGGTAATAATGACTTTTGTTAGAGAGGGGGAAAGGAGGCGGGTCGACGAAAGGCAGTACTTAATATGTATACTGTTTCAAGCTTAAACGTCCTTAATGGCGGTTGCTTGAATATATATTTATATTTGAACGGAGTCATAGCTTAATAAATAAGCGAAATAGAAATAGCAAAGTTCTCAATTGACCTGTTCGTTCAGGCGCGGATTCAGCTCTCAAAAAAGGTTGTAGGCACCTCCTCCCAAATACCGAAATGTGCGAGTCGCAGCACGAATTCGCTCAGAAAATCCATTTCATTTTTTATTACTATATGTATAGTATACGGTCGGAGCCTTCCGATGGCTAGCGACGTCCATAGACATCCATGTAATTGTAATGTTGACGCGTTGCCTTCCTTCACTCCTCCCCTTAAATGGGCCACCGGAAACTCACAATTATAAATGACAGTCCCTTTACGGCGATTTAAAAAATAATAATATGGGCATAAAGTATCTCCTCGGTCGTGCTGTTGAAGGAGAGATTTTACGCCGGATCAAACATGGGTCAGTCAAATTTCAGTTTCTCTTTCCTAAAAACGTTGATAATTTCCCTGATATCCATATCCAGGTTCACATCGGTGTTCGGTATATTTCTTAGAGCTAGCGTGAAATGTCTTTTCGATGTGCTCAAGATAGGCGAACAGGAGTACGTAGTGGTAAGGGGACTTGCGCAATGTCGAGAATGTCCACAGGGCACAGCTTCACTGACCATGAGTTGTGACACTCATACGGGCAGTATTTGTAAACAATGATTTGTTGTTTTAACTGATAATATTTAAGCGTGTTCGTTGTCTAGGAACTCTACGATGGTACATCATTCTGACATCGTAGGTTATAAAACCTAAATGTCCTCCTTTCTTCTCTCCCGTCCATCTTGTAATGCATTATTCTAGACATAACTTGGATTCTAATGAGCCACCGTCCTTATTTTTAGGAGGCCTACGTATATTTTCACCTGTCCGTCTTTGATAATGGTTAGTAAAAAGTTTGGGAACGAAGTCTTATCTGGATAGTTGTTCGAGACTCCCTATTGCAACCTGGATGGAGAGTCCTTATATACTCAATCCACCCAGACATATTGTTCCTCAATCCTCAAATTCAATCGTTGAAGATCATAGTGACATCGTCATTTTAAATCCAACTCAAAAAAAGAAAAAAAAAAGGAGTAAAGCTCAGGAAAAGAACACACAACCAATAAGAGCCCGTCCCATTCTCTTGGCTTCATGAGCCAACTCAAATCAGGCTATATATAAATTCGGTTACGATAAAATAGAATGTAACACCTAATTTTCACACGTGGCATATACTATACAAACTAAAACATTAATGATGCGGTCTATCGAATTAATATACAGATCATGTAAAGACACCTATCAAAATGCACACATAAGAATCTTAATTCTATAATATTATATTCTATAGATATATAAATAATATTTTTCGAAGCATAGGATATGAAACATGGCGTTGGCAAGAAATCATGAACTCGCGCTTCTAATTTTAGATTATTGATCGTGCATGTTTTGTCACGAAAATATAGGTTCCCGGCGGAAAAGAAAAATATTTAATTATTATATGGTGATGGCTGATAGCGTCTGCCATCAACCTGTCCTCAACGTCGAGCAAAATAAAAGAGTGTCATTTCTTCGACACCGAACACACCTTTAGCTTAACAAAGATGACAGATATACTTTTTTATAAAATGTTTAAGTAATTGCTACACACCTAATAGAGTTTCTTGGCTTGAATTCCGCTATCGTCAGTTTGTTTGCCCTATGTCGATTTAGTTATATTTGCTTATGTTGAATATTTAAATTTAGTACATGAAATGTTTTGTCATGCATTTAGACTTGCGACTTTTAAATTCAAAAATCATAATGAAACCTATGTTTCTCAAGATTGAAACTATTTTTATCTTAAATCTTATGTAAATTTGGAATAAAAAAAAGAAACGGCGACAGACCCATTGCTATATAGTCTAAGTAGTACACATATGTAATTTGACGTCATAAGTCTAATTTAGGTTGTGGGCATGCCCATCGTGTCCATAACGATGGTTCTGCGCCTGTGTTCTTTATAGTTCCAAGAATAGTAATATATATGAGACACTGAGAAAATTTAAATACAATTTCTGGTTTAGGCAAAGTAAATAAGAAATTATAGCATTCTTAGCGCTATGAAAATTTGTATCATTCTTGTTTTGAATTGTTGCATTGAATCGTGCTCGCTAGGATAGCATGTGTCACATCAACAGCAGCATTTTCCTTTCTTTGTGTCGGATCCGAACTCATGAATTGGAAGTTTCACTCCCCCTCAATCGTGCAGATGGGAGAGGTGCATCCCAGTGTCAGAATGTGTATAATGGCTAATTGTATTATTTACTATCATGACCAGAGAGACCGCGCGGTCCCTCACCCCCACTTAGATGTCGACGGCCACTTTATCGGCCACGGCCCTCACGTAAGTGTATGGCTTATAGAGAGGGACACGACACGAGCGTTCCAGTCCAAATAGTGACTACACTTTGAGAAGAAACGGGAATGCACTCCAAACAGTATCCTAATGTGCAGTGATAAAATAGAGTCCCTACTAATGGCATGCCCTGGTTACCACCTATGCAACAAAATAATAAAAAATATTTAACGTAAGGAGAAAGACATATTTGGAAAGTAGTATTGTAATTATAACAGCAGTAATAATTAAGAAGAGCTTAACAATTTGAATCTGTTTCCATTCTTAATTCTAACAATAGTTTATTGTATGATTAAATGTGTACTCTATAAATTTGACTAATTTTGGCACAGAGCATAACTTGAAACTGAAATAGTCTCAGAAACGTCGTTCTCTATTTTGGGGAAATAATAGAGAAATTTATTATTCACAATCAATTTAAATGAATATAACATACTACTGGAATTATTGAATTAGACTTCATTAGACGTATCAGAGACGTATCGGATATTTACATGCCGAAACGGCAGAATATGTTGGGAACTATACCTACTATGTGAAACATCTATTTTGTACCTATATTCGACAAAATAGACATTTCTTTCTTTCTTTCCTAACTACCACATAAATTCTTCATAATTTCATATTAATTTGCTACTTCTAATCTTACGTTTGTAGTTCATCTGCAACTTAAGTTACTAATAGGCCAAATAGGACATTTAATATGAGTTTGTGAAAACGGATCTGAGTTGCAGTGTAGCTTAAAGCAGTTCTCAGTACACTTCTTTATTTTTAAAGTAGCTGATACGCGAGAATCCGTCCGTGTTACACAAAAAAGAAAACTCGCGCACAGGTTGTTACTTCTATGGCCTGCGTCAATCTGATTCATTCAGTAGTTTTTTTGGCGAAATACTAACAAAAATCCATTCATACTTACAAACTTTCGCGCATTATTAGTGTAACCGTTGTGTAAATACGTCGAAGTATAAGCGAATAGACATCAGCCGTGTGGTAAGACATTGATGTCTTGTACATATTGATGTTTTCAGATTCAGATTGATTGACAGGCCTTGCCTTTCTACATGTGTTCTACACTTAATTTTATTACGCTGCCGGTCACCAGCGCACCAGCAGCACAGCACAATGGGCAGTTGCGGCGCAGCTCAATAACAAACGCTCAGCTGATGGCGACTCTGTGATGAGCTTTATTTTTTAAAGCCACAACGCGGTGAGACGACAAAATGCGCAAACAAAATCATGCTGGCTCTAAGTGTGTCTTATCCCTATTGTTTTAGGGATTGCCGAAAGAGTACCTACTTAGGATACTTTTTCACGTACAGTATGAACCTCTACTTTATTAGGTAAACTACCATTAGTATGTAACTAACCTTTCGGAATAATGTTATAAAGCTGAAGAGTTTCTTTAAGCTCGCTAATCTCAGGCTCGAATTGTTTTTTTTTTTTGTTGGATAGTCCATTTGTCGAGGAGGGCTATAGGATAAATACCGAGGCCCTATGAATAATAGCACCAGAGCTACGTGGGTGAAACCGCGGGATGCTAGTTCCGTAAAAAGTCCAATCATCAGTATAGGAAAATTGGAGTAGTTATATCTTTGGTCTAGATTAAGTCATTGATGGTTTGGTCGAAGTCCAGATTGAAAAAGATATTCTAGTGCTTCAAATGACGCTATACTATATAATAATATATATATATATAATGATGAATATTAATAATCGTATTTGCACGATTATCCTCCCTCTTTGCTACTGTGGCTATATCTTCTTTTTTAAATAACAGCCGGCAAACAAGCAATAGGAGCATTTTGTTAACTACCGATATCCACATAACTGTCATGCACAGCATCTTGCCTGTCTGCCCCGTTTACCCTTTAATTGGAAACTCAGAAGCCGTACGTAACGCGACACCTTAGCTGTCACACGGAGGCCGTATCGTCTGACCTAACCGAGGTCGAGCCCGCAAAATTCAGCTGCAATTTCCACGGCACAACTAACTTTTATTACTATAACTTCATCGTTTATTACTTTTATAAAATCTCGCGCCCACCCCGGGCTTATTTGATACTTCATGAAGTGTTTATTCATTTTAACAAAAATATTCCGTTGTGAGATTAGTTCGGCGGTACGAGCGCACACGTCTTGTCGTTTGCGTATTTAATTGCATTAATAACGTTTGCTATTGAAGATTATCTGTACAAATAAATTAAATAAACTCGATTCTTTTGCAATAAAACCAACATCGGATTGCCTGTTCTTGGATATCGATTTTATTTTATGTGGAAATGATTAGTTATAAATCGATATTAAGTATTTACGTTTCACACGAGTTTTAAACTTATAGTATAGGGGGCTAACGAATGCTGGGAGTCTTTTGCCGATCACCGATGATTTGAGCTGCAATATCGTAATGGTACTCTAACAGGCTTTGGTTTATAAAGAACTTTAAGTTTTACTTCAACTGAGATGAATTTGTGCGCCCGTGTGTAGCAGCGAGAGGTTCTCACGGACACGCGCGCCGCTCCGGGACAAAAACCGGAGACGGTAGCGCGACAACTGAGACCAGGGCTAATGCGACATGCACGGGTACAGGCGCACAGCTAAATCTCTATGACTACAAAGTTACAAAAGATAAAAAGGATTTTAGGAATTAGACCTTGCGTACCTGCCTGCACCTCAGTTTTTCAAGTGTAGGTATTTTGCCTAATGCGTATGCAAGTATTATTTATTAAAACGGCGCGACCAAGAAAGGCTAATTATAAAAGTAGAAGGCTATCTTATTTCCGTTCTGCTACGACTTGGAGGTCTTCAAGAAAAGATTATAGCTATATATATTATTCCTTAAAGGCCAGCGACGCGTCTGCAAGACGCCTAGTCTTGCAGGTGTCTATGGGTGGCGGTAGTTACTACTGCTCGTTTGCCCCCTATCTCACACAAGAAAGGCGACTGAATTCTTGGCAGGCTTTGTACGGATGTGTCACAAAACCTTAGACGTTTGTCTACGGTTTATAAACTTATTTATTTTACACCTTTATCTTTGTAGGAGTTAGATTCAACTATCACCGGTGCGTTCAGATACACTTTTCATTTGAATGAAAGTCCACTTTTGCACAAAGTTTTTGTTGATTTTTGGAAGAGGTAGAGCCATGCTGCACAGGAGGAGGTAGTGCCGTGTATGGTGCATGACACTACATCCTCATGTGCAACGGAATTGGACCGACACGACCGGGGAAGCGACTTCGTTGCTGTCGAGTATACGGTGGCCCATTGGGGGGCGAGTATGATAGGAGGGTAACGCATCTGCGCAACATACATGCGAATGTCCATGGGCGTCGGTAGTCTACAAAAGGCTCCGACCGCTCGTTTGACCCCTTATACTAAAAAAAAAAAGAAAAAAGAAAACCATGAATTTGGATATCATATTGCGCGCATGGCTATTTCTGTCTTGTGGCCCAAACTTCTTATATATTTTTTTATCTACTTAATCACATCTTGTATAAAAAGCTTTATAACAAGCGTCGAATATTACTCATCGAGACCATTATTTAGAATAAAAGTCTTGTGAAACTTTCCTAGGATGTTCTGGTGGGCTGGCTTCATCATCAACAACAACAACGACATCAGCCATACGCCGTACTGCTGGATATAGGCCTCCCCCATAGAGAGCCACTTCCATCCCCGCTACCCTAACCAACTCGTCAGTCAAGTATTAGGCTGGACTAACCCAAAAATATTTTTATGACTGTACTAATTTTTGTACTGTAGTAAGGGTAGCCAAGATGGAAGGGGCGGGGATAATGTAAACTACCTACATAAACAAAACGATTGAACAGTTTCAAGCAACACTATGCACACAGACACTGTCCATCGCGACAGCTTTACAAGCGTAATTCAGTCGGTTCCTCAGCAGCCTTCGAGGCGCACGCGTCGTTTATTTATTTAACCTTAAATTCTTACGAAAATTGCACATATCTGCAGTGAGAATCTTTGAAGAAGTTAAGAACTATGTTTTTTTTTACAATTGTAACTATAAATCAAGTACTTGTATTTGAATCAATTCGTTTACTAATAAAACTAGTCTTAAAAATTTGTAGTGTTAACATTATTATTTGAGTTAGTGTAAGGTCAAGGTGGAAATTCTTTGTTTAGGGCAAAATGGAAGAGTTTCCATCTTCCCAGCGTTTTAATAATTTAATTTCCCTTTAATGAAACATATTTTCTTTTTAGATGGTTAACAAATACATAAGGAAGACTAATACAGGTTCTTGATCAGACGAAACTATGCAGAAGGCCATGGATGAGGCACAAAAATCAACCATAAGTTTAAAAGACGTATGGAATTCCCATCGGTACTTTACATCGTCACATAAAAAAATGTGACGCTTCCAAAAAATTGGGTAGGTTTCAGACTGTTTTCTCGAAAGAGCTTGAGTAGAAGATCTGTGGCCTGACTATTGAACGTGACACATTATTCTATGGGTTGACGAAAAATAGCATGCAAGAATTAGCTTACGAGGTGGCGAAATTAAATAATATTCCGCATCCTTCTTCAAATGAAGAGGCTGGGAGAGCATGGATTGAAGGCATCCCCAATTAAGGTAACGAACCCTAGAACTTACTGCCCTAGTTCGCTGCTCTGCTTTTAATCGCTGTCAAATGGAACACTTTCTGTGACAATGACAATTTATGAGACTTTATGTCACAACATCAATTTCTGACGACATATACAATATGGATGAGACTGTTCAAAACAAGCACTTCTTGACCCCCCACGAGTAATTTATATAAAAGGCAAGAGGCAAGAGGCAAGTCGGGGCATTTGCTACAGCAGAAAAGGTTCAACCTACTACTGTGGTTTCCGAATGCAGTGCTACCGATCGATTCATCTCACCTTGTTTTACATTTGTTGCAAACGGAAAAGGACGAAAAGCTCTTTTTGGATAGAGCTCCCAACGGCTCTCAAGCATGGTGCTCTAATTCTGGCTGGGTAAATAATAATAATTTTAACAATTGGCTGCATTTGAGAAGATAAGACCAACTGCAGACAAACTAGTTTCATTGATTTTGGATAATCACACAACGCATCAGAACTTGCAAGCCTTGAATTTAGCGAGGGAAAAGGAAGTGATTATGGTCACACGCCAGTCACAAGATCCAACCCTTAGACGTGTTAGTCTATCATTCATTTGAAGTCTAATTTTACATGGAAAGTGTCAATTTTCGTTCTTTTGAACGGAAATTGACACATTCAAAAAAATCATCCCAGAAGAAGAGTGACCCAGTTAGATGTTGCCAGGTTGGTATGCACTGCTTACGAAAAAAGTGTCACCGTGTAAAATGCAACCAGCGGCTATAAGAAGGCAGGAATCTTCCCATATGATAGAAATTTATTTTCTGATTTAGATTTTGCGCCTGCGTCCGTTTATGGAAACGCCCCAGTTATCAAAACTATCGACACAGACACGGCGGAAGATGATTCGGTCAAGATTAGTGACAACCCTGTGGTGACGGAAGGCTGGGATTCAGAAGCTGTACATATTGAAACAAACAACATTATAGTAGTGTCCGAAAAAGAATGCAACGAAGACATCGATGGCAATAAAAAAGCCGTATTGACGCAAACAAAAGAAGTTACTTTGGAGAAAGAAGTAAATAGTTGTGAACAATCCTTCCACTTCCAGCGTAATATCTCCGATAAATATACTGCCGTCGCCAAAAGTAACTCCTTTACAAAAGAAACGTAAAAATAGATGTCAGAAGTCAGAGATATACTAACCAGCTCACCCTTCAAGTCAATTGTTGAAAAGAAGAATGAGCTGAAGAAGAAACCAAAATTAGAATTGGAAGAAGATAATAAGGGTAAAGAAAATAAATACTCTAACCCAGAAACAAAACTCTGTCAGTAATGGCAGGGGAAAGAAGGGATAGAAAAATTGAAGGTAAAACAAAACGCTCTCAAATGTCCGATACAGCAAATACCAAGTACGAAAACGTGAAACACGGCACACAAGATCTACTTTGTCGAGAAAAATACGAGGATCCACTCTTAGAAGGCTGGTTACAATGCCTTTCTAGTTGTCGATGTGCGCATGAAATGTGCACTGACACTTCGTCTTGTTTCTTATGTATTAATTTCATTTTGCCCCCATACGCCTCCATTTTGCCTACAAGGTTCCTATTTGTTATTATATTATCTTTCGAGACCGATTAAAATAAAAGATTTATATTTAATAGTTTTTTTCTATTTCCACTCAAAATTAGACCTTCCATCTTGTCCTCCCATCCCCTACTAGTGCAGTTAGTCATGTATACAACATCTATTATGAAACAAAGTTATCAAAAGCCGTCTGTGTATACGTGATCAATACTTTCAAAATCTACTGAACGGTTTTCATGGGGTTTCCACCAATAGATAGAACAATTTGCGACTAAAGTTTTAGCCTATAATTTATCAAGCCCTACACGGGCATAGCCGGGGCGGACCGCTGGTAATATATAAAATGTGAAAGATTGCAAAGCATTACTCTACGATTATCTTTTTATTCCTTTGAAAACGTTTACTATTAGATACACCACATGGATTTCTGGACGCTAACTGGCCGATGATATTACAGTTAAGAAGCGCATTTGGACTGTACTCAACTGTACCCGCACCGTTCCGATGTCCGTGCGTGACGGATCCACTCAGTATCGAATTCACGCCAAGTCAAATGTTTAATTTGCTCTATAAATCACGCTATTAAAAACATTTCAAGGGTGTCATCGTGGCATCGATCTCATTGGAAACGTGACTGCGATACTGTTTGGCCCGGTACCCCCGGTATGGCAGGAACCGGAGATCAAATTCAATTTAACGGATGGAAATTAGATTATCTACGACTGTTTTTGTTTCAATAACGCTTTTGAGCTCGATAATACGGTTCGATGTTTGAACGTCTGTTAACCGATTTCAAAAAGGAGGTATTTTCGTCTCATATTTAGCATTGGTAATGATTGCAAAAAAAAATAGAGATAGTTGGTTGATTATCAGTTGTTACCGCTCTCTCCAAGGTCTTAGAACCCGCACCCTTACGAAACATAATTGATGATTTTTTTTTTGCAAAATATTTAAAGTCCTTGTGGGTTAAATAAACTAAGTACATGAGAACGTGTTGTTTATTTATTCATAAATATAATCACCATTTCTAATTGTAGATATTGTAACTTGGTGAATATTTTTGTAGTAGTAGGACGCCTAAGAACAGAGAAAATCTAAGTTAAAACGCGCGTACGATAATTGAAAAAAAAAAATGTATTTATATAAAACATCGCCTTGGAGGAAATTTTGCTCCTAAGCACCTCTCAGTCTCACTCGACCTTTATTATAAATGACTTATAACATAATATCCGAGGCAGGCAGCCTACACTTCAGTTCCATAAGTACCTATGTGTGTACGTTGCATGATGCCACACTAAGTGTGTAGTGTGGCATCATGCAACGTACTTTTTCATTCTGGAGGAATGCTTGCTTAAATTGAATTGAATTACGACTGAGGGTTATCGGAACTCTGCAAAATGCGAATGCAAGAAAGGTCCAAGCTGGCTAGTGGTTAATAATATGTCACCATGGAGGAAAAATAGTCTCGGCTACGAAGCACTTAACTCGTCAGTACATAATAATATAATAAACGTATGTAACGGACATAATCCCCGAGGAAAATAGCTTGCATGTCCTATAGGTATTTGTGTCCGTCGCGTGTTCTCACCCGGGAGGAAAGGCTCGCTTAAATTGAATTAAATTAAATTGATTTATCGGAGGAGCTCCCCGGGCCCTGTGCGGAGGTTCGTTCCTCCGGGCTCGTCTATAATTAGTGTTGTTACATTCGGAAACTTAGGAGTAAAAAAGAAAAAATATTTTAGGGAATGAAACGCTTTGTTTAATCGGTACAATGGATATTATGTTTAAAAGCAGTGCCATTCTTCGAATTGGATTGGTGCGGTTCATGAGCTGGACTCATTGGAGTCACATC